>BGPR01000196.1:562042-609351 GCA_013235015.1 Araneus ventricosus
TCGTACTTAGATATGACCATTCAATGATGATATTGAACGAGTCAATTGTTAAAATGGACGCGCGAATAGTCTCTAATGACACGCGGATGAAGATGTTAAACATTTTTTATCGATTAGATTACTGTACAAAGTAATCCAAGTTGGACTATTATCCTAATTAATGGCGTCATTATTAAGTATGAAACCATTCATCTGTAAATGGTAATCATATAGTAAGAATTAATTTATCCTTTTTGTGTGAAGTGTGAATAAAGCTCTACCTTTGAAATTCAGAGTTCTAAAATGAGGACTATGGAATGGAAGGAAGAGATTGTTTATGAATCCTAGTTTATTGTTGAATACTTTTAAAATATAGAAAATCGTTCTAAAAATATTAGATGAAATGTATGTAATTATATTATGTTATTCAAAATTTTAATTATAAAATCTCGAAATTTTAATCCTGTCAATAAATTAGAGCGACTCCGTGATTCAATAAATTTCAAAAGTAGTAAATCGTTTCGAATGGATCCTAAAATTTTAAAGAATATCAGCGAATCATTTTTATACTGCATCAACGTTCTGACTGATATATTAACATGATACTAATAGAAAATAATGATTACAACATGCCTATAATCAGTTTATTTCTATTTTCATATAGAAAACTTTCTAAACAGAAAAAAATGATATCGGAGCTTCAGAAGTTATCAGTCAATCTAATAATTTTCGATTGTAACTGAGAAGAAGAGTCGATTAACATAAAGTTTGCCTCAATTACTTGTAACTAATGAATGTAAATGTGTGATGATTAATTTTTTAATTAATTAATTTGTTAATGTTACGCATTTTATGTTATATTCTGCGGGTAAGAAATTTTTCCAATATTTATTTACCTGTATTAAATTTATATTAATGAAAGATTTATGCAAATTTAAATTATTAATTAATTAAATTATTCAAATATTTAATGAATAAAGTTGTCATTTTCCTTCTAAATTTTTTTGACTTATTATTTTTAAAGTTTCATCTTATTACACTTCATCATGTCTCTCATAAGATTTACTTCATCTTATTGATCTTCATCAGTACACATTATTTTTAAGTGCAAAACAAAAAATAATACTAAATATAGAAAAAAGGCTAATCGGAGAAATTATAATCAATGAATTGAAATTATGCGTTTCACTTCAAAGGAAAGTTGTTCATACGAACTGAAAATTCGACAGTTAGACAAGTAAGTGGCGAATATATCTCAATTTAAATCTTTTTAAGGTTTAAAAATATTTGGAGTTTCCATCCATTTCTGTAAGGTTTATTCTCACGCAGATGTTTTTTTTAAAGTTTTATAACGACATTAAATATATTTCCTCTAACTACCAATAAATTCATACAACATCAAAGAGGTTAAATTTAATGAGTATTTACTTTCTTCCTGAGTGTGTCTAGACATTTATAAATTTTGTACTCTTTTGAAAAATGTATATAAACTCTAAAACTAATATTTCTTGGTTTTATTCATTTATAAATTAGTTAAATTTCTAACATTTTCGAATGATGTATATTAAATACGCTTCCATGGGATTATAAGGTAATTTTTATAGTGTCGGAATTTTTTTTCCTTTTTCGTTTCTGCGAAGAATTCGGTATTCCCCTGCGAATAAAACAAATGCACGATTTGACTGCATACTGTAATGATATGATGCCGACAATATTTTATTTATGATCTAATTAACGACCAGAATGAAGGTGAACAAATGCGTCTCATAGGATAATATTTAAACTTTTTTCGATTTCCATCTCTTCGTTTTGATGCAAATTATAAAATCTTTAATAAATATTTCTTTTTAACACTTGATTCCATGCTATATATTTGCATCTTTTCGAAACACTATTCTCTAATATTCCCTACTCACCATTACCCCTACTTAATTTCTCTGCTAAATCAACATCATTGGAATGATTTTTCCAAACATGTTTGAGTTATTTTGACACTGAACGATAGTTTCAAATCTTTATAAAAACTTGATTCAAAGACGTGAGGATCTCTAATAACTCTCGAGTTCAAATACGAAAACTAATTTGTTTGACCCGTCATATGCAAAAGAAGATAATTATAAGAATGCTCAGAGAAAAAGTTTTATTTCGCGATCCCTTATGACCGTTGAAATGTTCTGTAAAGCATAAAAATAATGTTCCTGATTCAAACATAATTACATAGAATTTAATTCTCACAGACAAATTCTTCACTTTCATAGTATAATCACTGTCACCAAAAAATGAAATTTAAAATATTTCCAGATAAAACCTTAGATTTTATTAGCATCTTTTGTAATATTTAAAGAAAATTTAAGAATATTCATGAGATAAAAATTGATAATCTGAATAGTTCCCATTACGGAAGAGCCTTTCCGAGCCGCGATTTAAATACATTTACTTGAAGAAACATATAATTTCCTTTAGAATAAAATGAGTAAAACGGTAAACTGAAGTGCCTCAGAACGCGTTATTGATATTGAAAACATCTAGACTAGAAGTCGCTACTCTCCATATATTTCGAGATAACTTCAAGTATCTCATTACTTAAGATCCAGTAAGTTAAAAATATTTATAGGTAAGATTATCTTCTGACATATCGAAAATCCCTTATAGTCACGTCGTAGCTGACTAATCAATTACTTGTGTCTTTTTTAATATTTTCAACCGATATTTTCAATTTAATTTGGAATTGATAAATATCTAATAAGTTGAATATACGTTTTATTTAAAAGTTATTTTATTACACTTCTTTGGCATACTGGATTGGATTTATTCCATATATTCTTCAAAAAGAAACATCAGAATATAGTCGATATTAGTAAGAACACATAGAAGATTTTCCAAAAGGATACAGAAATATAAATGTGTCATATATTCAGTAATTAACTTTTTGAAACTATTCTTCCACATGCTGCTAGGATTATGTCATACAGTCTCCAGATGTTCTACATTATTGCTACGATATGTTTTCTATAACGCACAACAATTTGAATTTTGAACAAGAATGTAAAAAGTCTGTGTTATATCTTTGTACTGCTAGGGAAAACCTATATATCTCTAATGCTTAAACTAGATGCCTTCTGTGAACAGATTGTTTGTCAGGAATATAATTTCAATTGATTGTTATGCATAATTTTATATTCATGGTTTCTTTAACAGAGTAAATTTAAAATAGTGATAGATTTTTAAACTGTATTCCTTCAGAAGCCATGCACCTGTTCTGTTCGTTGCCTACATGAACGTCCCTAATAGAGTCAAGTGACCGTTCGTGTCATTTAACACCTAAAAGCACGTTGTCGGCGATAGCATCACTTTCATATTCCTTTTGCCGAATATGCATTTGATTTCAACATTAAAATTGTACTGCACTTTTTACAGGCAGCAACATCCTAGATCGATTAAAACATGCTTATAAAAATAATTAAAACAGAGAAACCATAATCATTCAGCTTACTAGATGTATTTTTTAATTAACTTAATATTTTAGAGGACTTTGATTACAGATTTTGCAAAAAAATTGATTAAATAAAAAAAAGAAAAAGAAATCCATTACTATCTTACTTTAGCTCTCAACAATGGAAGAAAACACGCAAACAAAAAAATATTTATTTAAACAATGAAAACGGTTTGAATTTCATTGCAACAAGGTTAAGCAATGTTGTAAATTAGGCCGCAAAATGTTTTAAATATATTAAAATTAGAGAAAAAATTGTATTGGAAATTTAATTGATATTATTGAAAAGATAATTTTTAGAATTCTTAGATGATGTAAAAATCATTCCTGTGCTGTAATATTTTTGGAAGTTATGAACAAAAATGTCAAAATTTTCCTTAATTTTATTTAACTAAATTTCTAATTCAAATCCACAAAAAAAATGACGGAAGGCTGTCTTTTTCAAACATCCACTGATGTTAAAGGCGTAGGACTCTCTTTTCCGATTTTCAATTTTTTTTTGTAAATTCTGTTGTTACCCTTTATCTCTAAAATAAGACATTATTTATGTTTTTAACTTATATAGTTACCGAGATATAGAAGATAGCGTCACCAATTCATGCGTATCTTTGCCCAACTTTGTTTATTTATGTTTTTAACATATGTAGTTACCGAGATATAGAGAATCGCGTCACCAATTCATGCGAATTTTTGCCCAAATTTGCGACTCAATAGTCGCTGAACTACATTTCCGATTTTCAATTTTTTTTTCTGTAACTTCTGTTTTTACCCTTTATCTCTAAAATAAGACATTAGTTATGTTTTTAACAAATATAATTACCAATATACAGAGTATCTCCCATACAATGTTTTTTGTGGTGTTTAGGCGTGTGAATCAAATTGCTTCATGAGACCCCAATGGGAGGAACATAGACCTACTTTAAAAAACAAAATGGTCCGTGGTTCACTTTTCCTTCCTCCAAAGTTTGAGTCAAATTTTACAGGTCTAGGCACAATGGTCTGCCCCGCGGAACGCCAACGCACATACACACGCGAGCGAGTACAGATACACATTCTCTTCTATTATTAGTAAATATAAATAGGTAAAGAAATGTTTTGAAATATAGTTTCTTTTATTATTATAAAATCTGTAGAAATATTTTTTTTTATAATTATAAAATCTGTAATTTTTTTATTTTCAGCTTTTACCAAAACTGTGCGATGTAAAAAAACAATGTCAAACTTTCATTGAATGAAAAGTTTCGAATTTCTATATGTTTCCAGTTAAATTTTTATTTCTATAATGATGTAAAAATAGCAAAAACGATATCAATTCGCAATAAAACTAGAAATCTCTTCGTCTGAGTATATTTGAACAGGAAGAGAGTGTCGAAAAAGTCATTTTTCATGATATTTAATGAAATATGTTTACTTAAATAGTCAAAGTACAAAAACAATCATTCATTATTACATATGTACGTTGATAAAAACTGTTAGAAAACTACGTTGTTAAAAGCTCTATTCTCTTTGTGTAAAAGCTTTAGTATGTTCTAATTTTTTGTCAATTATTGGGCGGGAGAAAAAACTGCTTCGGCATCGCAAAGGATCGCTGTTAATAAGGGCATGAGCTTTCACATTATTTTCCATTCACTAGCTATTAATTATTAATCCTTCATCTCAACGGATAGTTTTTTTTTGCAAAAAAGTAAATACTGTTATTATCCTTCTTTCTGAAAGCTCTTGGGCCTTGCATGCTTTTAATGAGATCATTTAGTCTCTCCGGATCACACGTCACTAAATTTGAAAGAGCAATATTCGATGCATTATGCGCACCACCGTTCAAAGAAATAATCTTTTAAAGCAGTTTTTGTCGTACTTTAGAGAGTTTCTTTCAGGATGGGTTGAAATCATGTACATATGGAAAATAATTTAATGGATTGAATATTAATCTGTCTGCTTGTTCCTTTTCGGTTTAAAAAGAATTATTTTTTGCTAACTTAATAATTCAAAATGTATGTTCATTCTTACCATTTCAGGTTTACTACATGTTTCGTTTTGAAAATTACTAAATTTTTTTCAGAAATAAGTATTTGACATGCAGCTGATCATAAATATGTAAAGGGAAAAAAATTAGCAATTTTTTATTTTCAAGAATCTTGTGGTTTCATAGTGAAAACAATGAATTGTAACGGGCTATTTTTCCTCCGTGTAAGTTATAATCGAAATGCGGTTTAAATTATGTATTTAATTTATACGTATACGTGAGTATTCAGGATATTCAGTCTTCATAAAATTCAATATTACTTTCGAAGATTCAATTTTAAAAAATATCAATTTGTGCAAGAAACTTCGTTTCTCTTTGAAATCAAAATCAATTTAGCTCTTGGAATGCCGATATCTTTGTAAATACTAGTGGTATTGAACTCGAATTTTTATATAAGCTGGCTTATTTTTCTGGCTCTTAAGTTATGGAAGAAAAATTACGCTACATTTCTCCCATGCGCAGTAAAAAAGTGCCCAGTGTGTCGTTTCATTGCAAAACCAATGAATGCGAAATGGTTAAACAAGAATAAAATGTTAGACTTGTTTAAGAAAATCATGCTCTATCGGTTCAGGAAAATTTCAATAATTTTATGAGTAAAACTGAATGTTCTTTTATATAAATCGTTTAAAATACTTAGTTGTGAATGGCTATGTGGGCAATACAACCTCCACCTTTTCGTTGTGAGATCTATTGTTTTAATGAAGATTTTACTTTCCTCTTAACATTCAATTGAGATAGCGTTGTGTGTGAGAAAAATAATTTAATAGATTTTAGCTTAATAAATTTAAACTTAAGTTTTAAAAAATCACGAAATTTGCCATGGTAATATTTTTTTCCAATTCATATCGCATTCTATCTTTTTAACTAGAAATAAGAGTTCTTGTACAAATCGATTTTAATTAATGAAATGACTGTACTGAAACTTTTACTTTTAAATATATAAAAAAGCATTAGACATAACTTTATAAGGAATATTGAAAATCACACTGATATATTTCTAAATAAAAGTTGAACTTCGCTAAAAGTAACACTTGTTGACACAATTTCTTCATTAACAAAGTTCTAATATAAATTCTTGGTATCTATATGTCTACGATCAGTAACTTATTTGAAAATTTTTAAATTTTCTCTTCATTTTTGGCCAACCTATATATCTCTTCTCTATTTAGAAACATCAAGTCATCGCGCTATCTCACAATTCCCATTACATCTTGATGTACAGAAAAATGTATGCACATTTTGAATAGATATTAAATAAACAATTAATAACATACCTCGAAATGTTTTCTTTTATATTTAGTTAATAAATAAATATATGGAAATATCATGGCTGGTGCTATTTATTTAATCTCAGAACAGAAACGCGTCATTCCATGCTTTCAAGAGACATTTGAGAATGAAGAATGGTACATGGTGAAAAGTGGTTGACACAGTATTGAAGGCGCTGTGTCTTTGGGACTAAATGGCTGACCTTCAATAAGAACATTTATTAGGAGAGCCTGGGTAGGAGCCTATAATCTCCATTCAGTAGATCAGCTGTAAAGTATGTGGTATAACACAATAACTCTAACATAATAAATGCTGTGTCAAGAGAATTATGAGGAGATTGATCAAAAAATCACATTAAGACATATAATAAAAGAAAGAAAGAAAATAACAGTCAATTAGCTGTTAATAGTTCATTTATAACTTTTATATGATTAATTAATCGATGGTTTATAAAATTATGAAAGATATACTAAGAAATAAAGCCAAAAGTGGTAGCTACTGATATAAAGTTGTTGTTAAAGAGAGTGGCTTATTGATTTCTGCGCAAGATTTGCTTGCAGAAGCAATCATTATAATAATTTTATATTTTCTTTCTTCAGTTCTATAAACTATAAACAGCAATATTCAAAATAATGTCATTATTAATTATTTTACTAACATTCTGATCTCTAATTTATTTTGTTATGTATGCTTCATTTCTTAAAACTAAAGCAGTTTGTATAGTGCATTTAAATTTTATCTACTTTCATTAAGCTGAAAACAAGGCAAATCGTGTATTTTCATACCAATAAACCGACATGAATCATTTCTGCCTATAAGGTAAATATCCTCGCCTTAGTTTCAACACCCAAACATTAATAATTACTCATTGCTTCAATATGAGTGTTCATCTCACTCAGTGATTATCTTTCAACCGCTTATGAAAGATGAAATATGCTTATGAATTACAGACTTCGATGCTGTCGCCTTACATATTGATACGAAACTCGACCTGTGGATGTACAGTGAAAACAGTCCAACAAGCAGGATAATGAAGAATGATGCTTTATTCCCAAATATTCAGGAAAACACGAAGCACTGGTAATAGGTACAATAGCTTTTGTACAGATTAGGAACGCAAACAGACAACAATTCATTAGTAATAACTGTAACAGCACTTTCAGATTTAGCAACACAAACAGTCAAGAAATCACTAACAATGACAGTAACAGAACTTACAATGGAGCTCAGCTCACCGGCTTTACAGTTCGCACTGCAGACGAAACTCCAAATTCATTCCCTCCTTTCGTTGCCTCTGTTTATATACCCTTGCTAGACTGATCGTGACGTAATTATCTAGTACATTCTGCATATCTCCTCTCCTAATAGAGATATCTAAAACATTATCGCATTTTCGAGAAACTTTTATTTGTCGCCAAGGTCGCCAAGTTCAGGGGTTTGGGGCAAGGCCGTCGACGGCATTCCGTACGTACCTCTGTACTATACCCAACTATAAGAGTAGAAAGGCAAGAAAGCAACATTACATTTTTGTAACAATATATTAAGGCAATAGTATTTCAGTATGACACTCATACCGAATGAGCGAAGTGGAAAACAATAATTTTTAGACTTGTAATTTTACATTTTTTATTTTTCAGTAAAATTGCATTAAAAGAAAGAAAAGCAAAATTATTTTTCTGAACTCCGTTTTAAAAATAATCACCCATTCAAGAAAATTTTGATATGCGATTTTTGAAATTTTCTTGAAATAGAATTCCATAGGTATGTGGAGAGCTTCCCTTTTTTCCAACACTTTCCTTATTTTTCTTGACTGTTTTCGCAAGAAATGCGGTAAAAAAAAATCAATTTTTTAAGTAGATGTTTAACGCCTGAAGCTGTAACAAAGGCTTCATAAAAAGTACTTGTTTTAATTTGTTTAACAAAACGTAAGTCTTTATTGTCCTCTGAATAAAAAAAAAATAGTTGAAAAAAGTGATACGTTATTAAATTCATCAAAGAGGATTATTACATTTCACACACTGATGTCTTAATTGTGAAAAATATAATCCTATTGTGATCCAAAATATAAAGCTAGTCTCGAAGTAATTGAATTTAATCTTTTTAAAGTCTGTTATACTTTTGTGGAATGCTTTTCAACATAAAAAATTTTAAGTGAATTAAGAAGAAAAACCATAAAAAAAACGCACAGCAAGTTGGAAAAAATTTAATGTATAAAAGCTTTTTCCCCATATAAAAAACATTTGCGAGAAATGATTCATTCACTTTAATAATTTCATTGTGTTTGGTCTCATAATTGAAAAGTCTGTAAGATACGTAATTCCGCTCGGTTCGGTTAATGAAACAAAATGCAGTGGACTCTAATTTAAATATAGAAAAATGAACCTAAAGTAAATTAATAACTGAAAATGCATAAAAATAACCTTTTTCTTATTTTAAGGTATTTTAAATTCGCAGAAATATTAATTATTTGCCATTATTTTTAAGATTAACATATTGTTGCAAAAATATTACTGTGGGTGTATGGTGTAAACAGTCCAACACGCAGGATAATGGAGAATGAAGGTTTATTTACAAATATGGAGGAAAGCACGTGGCACAGGTGCAGGAAACAATAGTTCTTGCACAGATTACCAATGTAAACAGACAGCAATTCGCAGGTAATAACAGTCCAGCACTTTGATATTTAACAACACAAACAGTCAGCAAATAACTAGTAACGACAATAACAGCACTTTCAACAGCGCTCAGCTCACCAGCTTACTAGCTCGCACTGCGGACGAAACTCTAAAGTCGTCCCCAATGGATCAAAAACTACTCCCTCTGATCCAGGCGCGGTCCTTATATTCTCTCTCCGACAGGCCGTGACGTCACATGGAATCTTCTAGCATATTCAAGCGTATCTTCTCTCCTAATGGAAATATCTAGAAGATTCCATATTTCATCGCCAAATTTGTCGCCAAGTCGCCAAGATGGTTGCCAAGTTTGTCGCCAAGGTCGGGGGACCAAACGTGGCTGCTGCTAGACATCCCATCCCTGTAAAACTCTCTTCCCAAACATAAGACTCGCATTGCTGGGAAGCGACTTTCCATGTTTGTAACAATATCTATTAAGCTATACCAGGCCTGTTGCATTGCATATTTAATAATGACAAAGACTTAATTTAAATTTAGCATTATATTAAAATACTAAAAAAAATTTTTTTCCCGAAAGTTTAACCTTTTGGGTTTCGATGAAGTATAAGGAACAATCATACAACCCTAACAGCACAAGATGATCTGCGATATTAATACAATATCTTTACAATGTTGTGTGGCATTCGGAATATCGCAGTAATATCCTGGAGATATCGTAAAATACCTTATTATGATAGAGAAAGTATTTTACAAGTAAAATATGAATGTATCTAAATGAGTCATTACAATTCTTCCTTTTATGATTTTATATCAAATGATCACTAATAAAATATTTTAGATAAAATATTTCTTTCGTATTCCGTGATGTCATGCTGTTAGTTAAATTTTTATAATGTCAGATAGTTTATCCAGATATACGTAACTCCAAATATATAATACCCACCAATTAATTATTTCTAGTAGTTATAATTTTCGCAGTAGAATTGATATAAACGATTAGAAAGCTTTTGTAAAACAATATCTGGTTCCTTTATACTACATTTCGCTCTCCACTATAAACAACTCCATTGCTTCTACCAATTATTGATTTTCAAAGATTTGAGAAGAAACTCGTTTATTTCACATACTGCAAATAACTTTGCAACGATTCCCATTTAAGAATTTTTCTGCTTCACAAGCTTGAGATGTCCATTTTGATTGAAAACCACTTGAAGGCAAATGTAAGGACCAATCATTTAACGGAAACGCCCTCGCATATTTTATCATCGCGCGTCATCTTTAGGTTGGGCAAACATTTCACCTTTCCCGATATTGCCAGCGGGCAATTTCAGTTCCAAATAGAAGTCCACCCCATACCGTATGTTGCATGATGGGGGAAGCATTAGTAGAGGCTTTCTCTGCCCAACGTATATCGCGCATACATAATGAAGAACGAATCTGAAATATTTACTCGAAACTTGCTCTCTGTTAGAGAACATTGAGAACTTTAGTTTTCCAGTGCAGAAAGAGATTCGAGGATTCTGAAAGGCGTTAAAACTTTGAACTTTTCTGGATTTGCTGTAAGGTTGGAAATGTAGTTGATTTGAAATCGGTGATGAGTGAGCTCCGCTTATGTTGATGGTTTGCTGGAGTTGTCTAAAGCAGGAATGTGACACCGTAGATAGATTTTTGCCGATGAATTAAAGATTGTTAAAGTGGTGCTTACTTGTGAGCATGTCAAAAAGATGAACACTTTTAAGGATAGAAGAAATTCAGTTTTGGAAAAAAGGATGTTGTTTTTAGAAGAATGAAATTTAGTGTAGTATAGACATCTGAAATTTATGTAACATAATACAGATAATTAGTAGTTACTGTAATATAAGAAGGTTGAAAGAAAAGAATAACCTTATTGAACAACCTTAAAAGAAAAGAATAATATTATATTACAACCTTAAAGGAACAGAACAATCTTATTGAACAACCTTAAGAATAATCTTATTGAACAAAATAAACACTAAATAAGTTAATTGGCAATGAATTAACTTAGTAAAAATGATTGTGAAGAAACCTCAGTTCTGTGGACGCTAATGGAGTGGAAAAAACACTTATTGAATGTTCATGAATAGAGTAGGTAGAGTTTGCTTCTATTATAGAATAGAAATAACAAAATAATAGAGAGAATAGGGAAGAACCTCAAGCGGAAGCGAAAGAGATACTTCAAATTCGTAATTCTATTATAAGAAACGGAAGTACAATAAAGCAGCATAATAAATTCACCTCTATTAACATATAAGAGGTGAACTGAAACATGAATTACGATTTAAATTTATTTCTGAATTTTATTTATTGAAAATCATGCGATAGAGTGGTTTTATACTAAAATTTTAGGTAAATTGCTTAAACATCTTAAGGAGTTAAAATAGGAATATGTATACAACGGAAATGATTATCGTCTGCTGTTATAAATAAAATCAGATATTTCACATAGGGGAAACTAGGGATACTTGACCATACTTTTACTTTTTCCTATATGTCTCGAATACTTGAATTGTTATCATCATAAAAAGATTTGTTTTTAAGAAGGATAAATGTACTTCTGCTGAACTGATATCTCATTTAATAATAAATTAAATATATTTCATGAAATCGCCTAGGGTCAAGTATCCCTAACTTTAGAGATACTTCATCCTATGGATAGGGATACTTGACCCTACATGCAAAACGTACTTAAATTCGTTTGATAATTTGTATGTTTGCGAAATTCAGATATTAGGTTATAACTACTGAATTGAAAACACCTTTATTACCAAATAATATTAATGAAACTAATATTAAAAATTAAATAATATTGTTACTATAAAACGCAGTTGTTGTTAATATAATCTAGTTAATAAATTAAATTCGTTAGTCATTACATTAAAGCTAGCTATTAAATTAAATAGTTCAAAATTTAATAAACAATTAAAATATTGATATAATTAAATGAAAAAAATTGCAGAAATAGAACTGAGAATAGAACGAGAATTTCCGCACGCAATGCCTGCGGACTTTCAAGCGTGTTCTGTATATTTGAGCTATCATTATTGCTGACGCACTCCACACACCAGAAAACTGATCCCAACCACAAAATGTTCTTCGGTCGATTACAACATCGAAGCAGCAATGGGTTTTGATAGGGTTAAGTACCCCTAACTTTTTAGAGTCAAGTATCCTTAAATTTTTAGGGCAAGTATCACTAACTTGACTTTTTCAAAATAATCTAAAAATTAAACCACTTAGAATTAAAATATTGCATATCTGTATATCAAATTATAGCTAGAAGTATGCTTAAAACTCAGAAATATTTTAATTTATCACATCTTCAATAGTAAATTTCCTATCCACTGAGAAATGAAAAAGTGAAAATTTACTTTTGGATACCCAAAACATATTTACCTAGACACCATTATGATGAATTTTCAGATTAGAATTAAAATCCCCTCAAAATGACCATGTGACCTAAGGTGAAATAAAAATGTCACACAAAAATTACCAATTACTTCGCAATCTGAGAAAATTGCTTAGGACCAAGTATCCCTAGTTTCCCTATGTGTATTATCTTTATATATTATTAATATTTTATCTTTATTTGTATTTATATAAACATTGAGGAATGTATATTTATAATTCTTTTATAATGTAGAAGTAGTTTACATTAAAATGTAATATATCTTGATTACTTTGCTAATGCAGCCCAACTTTCAGATATATTAAATTTGTGTAGTTTAAACACATAAAAAAGGGGTTTCTGAAAATGAAACGTTCCTCTTTAGAAATTTGCAATCAGGTATGAAATTAAAGCATTAAATTACTTATTCAACAGAAGGGAAGTCCCAGTTTTTTTATATAATCAAACCTCCTTTGATCATTAATCAAGGGTATTTTCACTTGAATATAAATCTGAGAAATAAAGAATTAATTCAGTAACAAATTGCTTGCAACATAGAATATATTCAGTTTAATTCTAACTCTTTTTAATCTTTGTTTCTTTAACCTTCCGTCGTGCGCATCATCTGTGAGATGAAGCATTTATACTTTTTTGTGCCTAAGTGCGGGTTTTACCGAGAAAAGTGTGCGACCTCTAGTAGCTTCCTGGCTCCCGACCACTCACACTAAGGTATTTTAGTATTTTCTCTAATACTCTTTTGATATACTTGAGGGCACGTTAATCTGGTAGATGAGTTGCGCACGATTACGTTTATATCTTTCATTTTCCAAATTTTTCTCAATATTTATTTTTATATACCTGCAGAACTTCGTATACAGTTGACGCTCGTCATAACGACCCTCTGCGTCCCACAGCAAAAGGTCTTTATAACTATTGGTCGCTATAGTGGATATAATTAAAAAATGTACACATGCACGATCAGCAGTTCCGTAAAAATAGGCTATTTTTAAAGAGATTCCAACTAAATGCTCAAATTATTTTTTATAATTGGTATTAAAAATAAAATTTTATCAATTAAAAATACATTTCTATAATAGATTTTACAGTAGAAAATAAATGAATTTTGGAAAAATAATGGGAAGAGTGTCCGCTAAATTCGGACGTTGTATTGGGATTAGACGACACTGCAGGGTCGTTATACCGAAAGTAAAATAACATAGAGAAACACATTTGGAGATTTTATCACTGGTAGTTATAATGGAATGGTCTTTATAATGTGTGGTCGTTATAACGAGCGTCGATTGTATTTGTGTCCCAGCCCCTAATTCAGCGATATTAATCGTTATTTTAAATATATTGTTTCAAAAATGTCGAATTATTTCATGTTCTTAACGACAACAGTTGTCACTGCTAAGGAACCTTACGGGAAAACAAACTTCAACCCCCTCCTGAATTCCTCGACATTGCATTAGCTGAAATTGCAAGGAATTACAAACAAGTTATTTAATCCTCTGATTGGATGTTCTAACTTTAAAGTCTTAAAAATTTGCTTTTAAATTGTATAATTGGATCTTTTTTGCGTTCAATCAAGTCTCTGAAATCTTAAGAATATTTTCTCCATGGTAGTTTAAGAAATTATACGCATAAACATGAATGATCTGCTTTTGAAGTCAATATGAGAAACGGAAAAATACGTGAGAAACGCTTAGAGGGTTAAAAACGCAAACATAGCTTTGTATGACCGTATAATTCACTTTGGTAAGCTTTTCTTTAAGCCTAAACAAAAACTGTTAATCTCACAGATGAGTTGAGCCCGAACTCGTTAGCTTTTGTGTTGCTCCTGATCGAAGGTTAAAAACAATTTGATAAATTTAGTAAATTACTAAGTTATTTGTTTGATTAATTTTGCAGATAAATATTATCACTTATTTCGAAAGAATTTTAATCTTATCCTCAATGCTTAGTTCTAAAGTTCTCTAAAAATATCTCCTTATTAGTCAACTATATAACTGGATTTAATATCTGGACTTAAAGAATTGAATTACAGAGCGAAAGTTTTAATCTTCTATTGAATTTAGTTAGGGTGAAATTCATACTTTAGCCTAGCAATATTTTATTCAATTTCGAAAATATGAGATATATAGCTCGTTATCTGAGTTTGGTAATTTTCACGCAATATCTCTTTATATTAAACCTCTAGTCAGAAATCACTCCTTCATTAACTTAAATCGGAAATCGTATAGCATTTCATTGAGATTTATGCTTCAGTTTCGCTTATTTCAGACTCCAAAAGCATAATTTCAGCTAGATAAGCTGCATTTTCATACGTTATCCTCAATTGTTCCCAGGCTCCATTTTATTTAAATGAGTGTAAAATCCACTTGGAATTGCAATAAATCAATGGCTGCTTTCGTAGCGTGAATATTTGAAACGATAATCTATTTCTTTATAAATTTTCAGTTTTAATTTGTTAAAGTGTAGAATTTCGCAACGGAAGCTAATACGCACCCGTTGAAAGGAGATCTTCAATTACAGAGGGTGTTCGCACATTTTTAGAGCGATTTCTTTTCGCTGTAGGGAAAATGAGTTAACTTGGAAAAATTTATTTTCACAAAAATTACATTTCTGATGCTATAAGTTATCATTTGCAACATAAAAGTTTTGTTGAGATGCAAAATGGCGCTTTTAAAGAAGCGATGGATGGAAGGCTATGTTTTTGCTCTTTTCAAAGAGAGTTAATCTTATTAAGTAATTTAAAGACGCTGTGAAAGCCATGAGTGTTTGATATCTAAAACCACAATGGGTAATATTGTTAATAAGAAAGGAGAAAATCGTCCAAGTTTGGTTTCACTTGGAAAAATTGTTCCAAATACGTATCCAAGGAAAAATCGCAGTTCTTCGAGTATTGAAAAGGTGATATCTTTAATGTTGAAAGAAAATCATCCAATTCAAAGATTTGCTTCAAAATCATTAAAATGCTCAGTAGCAATTGTAAACAAAACTATTAACACTTATTTGAATCCAAGAAGGTAAACAAATACAATTTTCATCGTCTTTTTCCACGTCATATCGCTGAATGCAGAACATGCCACAGAATTCTTTATAAAAGGCATTTATTCGGACAAAAATGGGAAAAAAATGTAGTAACGATAGATGAAGCTTGAGTCTATGTAAATGGCTGCATGAAAAATTCAATTTATTATGTATAAGAGGAGAAAAAGTCTTGAAACTTAGAAAGACAAATCTAAAGAATGTTTTCCTAGAAAATTATGATTGTTGCTGATTTTTCACATAATGACAAAATAAAACTAAAGGGAGTGGATAAAAATGTTAAGATGAAATCCACATACTATCAGAAACATGTTTTATCAACAATCTGAAAATATAGAATAACATTTGTTTACCCACAATGCCATCAAGCAGTGGAACTGAACTAAAACTTAGCAAGCAGCCGCGCATCACAATCCACTCTTAATTTCCTGGAAAAAATAGAAAAAGTATAGGGTATTAAGAATATAACCTTAACTGATATTCGTGGTAAATACTTCTGTACGACCTATGAGTTTCTGAGATTTTGGACTTATAAAAACAGCATTATACAAATGTCGAACTGCAAACTTTTCTAGACTTTGGAAAGCTGCTCAAGAAAATTAGGGCAATATACCTCCTCAATTACCACACAATCATTATGGTCATGGAAGTTACGATGTAGAAAGATAATTAAGAATACTGGCTATCAAACTGAACATTTCAAACACACAAAAATCTAAAATAGTTCTTAAAATACCACAAAAAAATCGATCTAGAAATATGCGAACACCTTCTGTATTTATCATCTCTTAAAGTACATATGCAGAACAATATTCAAACTGATGCAATAATTAATAATTTAAATGTAACAGAGTAAGTATAGAAAGCATTTGATTTTCTGGAACTCAACTTATACAAGATATACTTATTGACAAGGATTAATGAATAATGTTTATTCTAATAAGAAATTGATTTTCTTAATTTTCGAAGTTGGATCCGATAATCCTGTCAAATTGCAAACGTCCATACCTGGTGCTCTTACAAAAAGGACAGGAATCTTGAAACATTACAAATGAATACAAGACAGAAATTATCAAAATGTACACTGGAACTAAACGTCAATCAAACGTCATGTTTTGTGATTAAACTTTAAAATTCAAGAACTGATTTGTAGTAATAAAGTAAGCGAGATTTACCCAGAAATAACTAAGATGAATTCTTTAAGAATTACCACATTTAACTGAAAACGAACTGTTTGCAGCCGAAATGGAAGGTCTCGGTGGTCTGGTGGTAATATTTCTGGTTGGAAACTCGCTTCATCCAATGATCTGTTGTATACGTGGACCTGATGCCTGTTACACTGGATTTCGAGGGGCGGAATTCGCAGAACAAATTAATGAAAAACGATAATTTATAGAATTTATGAGTATTAGCATACTTGTGAATCTACATTCTTGAATTATATTACTTTTTACTGCAAATGAATGAAAAGAAAGAAAAGTTGAAAAAAATTAACTATTCAAGGACATTTTGGTTCTTAATTTTTTGAAATTTTCTCGTAATAGGATTACACTGCCATATAAAGAGCTTGTCTTTTCTATAATATTTTTCTTATTTTCCAACTGTTATTTTCAAGAAATTCAATAAAAATAGTTTGCTTTTTTTAAGCAGCCGTTTAACGCCTCAAGCTGTAACAGTGCCTTTATGAAAAAACACTTGTTTTAATTTGTTTAACACAATAGAAGTCCTTATTATCCTCTGCATTAAAAAAATATCCCAAAAAACTATTTGTTATTAGATTCATCAAAGACATATATTATAGCATACACACTGCTGTCTTAATTATGCAGAATATAATCCTATTGTGTTCCAAGATATAAAGATAAACTCGAAGTAATTGAATTTAATGTTTTTCGATAGCCTGTTAAACTCCGTTCAATTCTTATTCAGTATAATAAATTTAAAGAAAAAAAAGTTGGAAAAGTTTATTATAAAAAACTTTTCCCATCTAAAACGTATTTGTGAAATATGATCCATTCGCTTTAATAATTTCATTGTGTTTGGTCTCATAATTGAAAAATCTGTAAGATACATAATTTGGGTTGATTAAAAAATGCACTGAATATAAAATATAGAAGAATGAATCTAATGTAAAATAATAACTTAAGATGTAAAAATATAATTTTTTCTTTTAAGATATTCCAAGCTTTCAGAAATAATAATTAATTTTCATTCTTTTCACTCTTTACCATTCTCTCACTGAAGATTCACCGTTTATGTAGGACTAATGCACTTTAAATACGACGTCGTGGGTCAAACATTCTCCCGTTGACGGGCTGTGGAAGTTTGAAGAAAGGAGCACCTATTCAGGTGTCGTCTTCATCATCTGAGTACCGTTCAAAATTTCGAGAGCCGTCTCATAATAACCCATGTGTCGCATTAAAATTACATTATTTAATTAACCCATTAAATTAACTAACCAATGGGACGCTTTTGAAATTAACTTAACCATACATGAAGAGGAAATTCGATTATTTAATGTGAGAGCTGCCGAAATTTTAATTTTCCCGATTTTAATGTCTGGTGTCTTTTAGCTATTAACGTATATATTAAATCTTAAATTAGTTATTCAATTACTAACAAGAGAAATTTCAACTTTAATATTCTGAAAAGGTTTTATGCCTGAATTAAACTCTGGGAGATAAATTTCTCAAATATTATTTATTTTTCTTTTTTAATGAAGAAATATATAATGGAATTTTGGAATGTTAAGAAGATGCAATGGCTTAGAGTGACTACTATAATTTTTTTCCTATAGTTACAAAACTTGTGTTCTCTGACTATTACGGAAACAATTGGAAACAAAATGCTTTTATGAAGCATTTTCGTACCACATTTTTTATTGGGAAATGAACATACATACCTGATATTTATATCGTAAGATGAAACTATTTGGTTTAAGCAGCAATTGAGACTGAGCAGAAGTGCCTAGCACTGGTATACTCATGTACACAAACCAATCTTTAGATGAAACTATGAGTTCTTTATAAAACTGTATAATTAGCCAAGTGCAAGATTTTTCTGCACGTAAGGTATTTTTAACTTATCTGCCAACTTGTTTTCTTACAAAAAATTAATACCTTTTATCAAAACTGTCACTGTTGTTGAAGCACTAAAAGTAGCATTTAAGGCATATTAGGAAATAGATTTATTTTTAATTGGAAAATACATGTTTTTCCAGATAACCAAAATTTTTCCAGGAACCCAGAAAACTATTTTTGTTCACTATTGAAAGCTCTTGCATTTTTAGCTTTTAAGCTAGCTTTCAACTTCACTCTGTTTTTCATTCAAATTGCAAAACCTACTTTCTTTAAAATGCCTTAATTATTCATATTTCTGACTTTAAATTTATCTTAACATCAGTATACGCCTTCGAACATTAAAGTCACAGAAACATACAACCGTTCACTTGTGGTAAACAGTGGGCCGCGGTGGCCTAGTGGTAAGGTCTCGACCTCGGGACCGGAGGGTCGCAGGCTCGAAACCCGATTCCACTGAAGATCCGCCGTGTATGGGGCCTGTTGCACGCTAAATCATACGTAGTGGCCAAACGTCCTCCCGTTGGTGTGGCGCGGAAGTTTGGAGAGGGGGGTGCCAGCTCAGGTGTCGTCCTCGTCATCTGACCGCGGTTCAAAATTACGAGGTCCGTCCCTAAATAGCCCTCGTGTTGCTTCAAAACGGGACGTTAATATAACCTAACCTAACCTTGTGGTAAACAATTCAAAGTTTCTTTTTTTCAACCTGAAATTGAAATAAATAATAGTACTTTACCGAAAATTAATGCTTTTGATACCAATTCCGGAACAAATGGTTAATCATTTGTCAACTGCATCTGAAAATTTCTTACTACTAACACTAAACATTAAAAATTTCGAAAACAGGATAATCCTGTTCAGTATTCGAAGCCTAGTTGCAAAAAACCATAAAGAGTGTAGATTCTATGCTGATATTAATTACTCTTACCCCTTTATACAGTCGTAAAAACATTATATTCCTTTTTATCCACTGAAACTAAATTAACTAAAGATTATAATGTTTGACCAATCTTACTGGCACATTAATGCCGTAATAGCTCATGTGACTTCACGAGTGATATTCTAACTGCATTAGTTAGACGATATCGATAATCAACTCTGGACCAATTTGTGATCACATGGCATCTGGAAATTCGAATCGCTGTCAATCGAAGTCATCGTGCCATTCTCACACTGTCCCAGTGCCATATTCAATAGGACTCCGAAAAGCCGTGCTTACATCTGACCATTCATATTTGATATTGAACGAATCAATATGTAAAACGGACGCGCGAATAGTCTATAATAACGACAAAATGAGCAAGATGTAAGGGATTTGTTATAGACTAGTGTAATGTTCAAAGTACTCATCCGTGTTGGACTATTATCCTAATTAATGACGACGTTATTAAGTATGGCTTCATTCAGCTGCTTACGGTAATCTTTTAAAAGACTTTGTTTATTCAATTTGTGTGATGCATGCTTAAAGCTTTGCCTTCGAATCCAATGTTCTAAAATGAAGATTATGCATCGTCAGAAAAGAAGTACTTACACTGTTCAGATTATTGGCTGAATAAATTTAAAATTAAGCGTGAAGTTACAAATATAATAAATGGAACTATATATTTATAATCTGGGGTTTTAAATTTTATAAAATATTTTAATTTAAATATGGCCTATAAATTAGAGTGACGCGATGTTTCTTCGACACTAGTTTTTCCAAGAAAGTTCAACGCATATCCTGGCTTATGTGTATGCACAATTTCGAAATTTCTCATATTCTCCATGATTCTGAATGAAATAGAAAGATGAATGATTGAATATATTAAGAGATTCGATTTACGATATTCAGAGAGGTTGTTTAAGTTGATAGTAAAAAGAAAACTTCCATTCTATAGTTAAATTGTACTGAATTTTGAGAACTTCAGTCTTTTATAATTCATAGGTATATGATTTTTACCCGATGCATCATTTAAAGAAAGAGGAGGTACTAAAAAGAATTAAGAGGGAAAATAATAAATTAAAATGTTTTTAATAATGTTTCTAAAACTGTGATTGGTTGCAATTAAATTTAAAATAGAACAACATCTCTACTGGCAATAAAGGTCAATGTGTGTCTGTGTGTTGGCACTATACAGAGCAGATTCCTGCACCTAGAGCTACAAAATTTGCCCCAAACATATTTAGGAGGGTAGGAATGTGCAACTCGGTGATATTTTGTCTGTAATTTTAATTACAATTTTAATGAATTAAAAATAAATCGAAATCTTTGAGTTTTTCCCTCTATGTATGGAAACACAAATATGATTTTTATACCATCTGAAAATTCAAAAAATTATCTTTTCAATGATTTTAATTAAGTTGTCATACAGGTTTCTCTCTAATTTTAATAATTTTTAAAAATAATTTTTACATATATTTTACAATACTTTTCAATGTCGTAATAAAATTCAAACCGCTTTTATTGTTTAAAGAAATATTTAATTGCGTGTTTCTCTGCCATTGTTGATAGCTAAGGTAATATCCTAATGTATTTTATTTTATACTAGCTGATTTCTGCGACCAGCTTGTTTGCCGGGAATATAATTTCAATAGAATCTCTTATGCATAATTTGATATTTATGATTCCCTTAACAATTTTAAAATTCAAATTGTGATAGACATTTAATCCATGTTCTTTCAGTAGCTTTGCACCTGTTCTGTTCGTTGTCTGTATGGAGGTCCTTAATAGAGCCAAGTGACTGGCTGTGTCAAGTAGCATCAAATTGCACATTGTCGGCATCAAATTCACTCTTATTCCTCTTGCAAAATATGCACTTGATTTTAACATTAAAATGGCGCGGCACATTTTACTTCCAGTCTCGTGTTAGCTGGATGAAAATATTCTCATTAAACATAGAATTAAACATTAAGATATTACCTTAGCTTTCAACAATGATAGAGAAACACGCGAATAAATGCTTGTTTAAACAATGAAAACGCTTGAATTGACTTGCAACAATGAAAAGTATTGCTGTAAATTATGCCAAAAATATCCTTAAAAATTTATTAAAATTAGAGAAAAAGTCGTACGACCACTTAATTCATCACATTGAAAAGGTAATTATTTGCACTTTCAGATGGCGTAAAAATGATTTTTGTGCTGTAATAATTTCGAAAGTTATTAAAAAAACACCAAAATTTCGCCTACTTTTTAATTAATTAAAATTTTAATTAAAATTTCATAAAAGGGCTCCAAGGTGCACATTCCCAGCCTCCAAAGTATGTTTGTGCCAAATTTCGTAGCTGTAAACCTGCTGGTCTGCCCTGTAGAGCTCCAGCACACACACACACACATTCTCTTTTATTATTAGTAGAGATTTCAACAATTTTTCCATTAAATCTCTAAACAAAGTCCTCCACGATGGTAAGTATATTACGCATTGTATCCAGTAAGTTAATTGCTTATGATTTGTATGTTCTAATGCTTTTTTTCAGTACGTCTTAATTCAACTAACATGCTACTGGAAGTCGGCATTTTAGTGTTGAAATCAAAGACATATTTTGCTTCAGAAATAAGAAAGTGCAACCTGCAGTTAGATGACACGAACAATTACTTCACTCGATTACGTTCGGAACGTACAAGCAGACAATGAACAGAACAGATAAAAGGGCATTAAAAACACTGTTAAATGTTTATCATAATTTGAATTTTAAAACTACTTAGTTGAGCGAGCCATGAACATCAAGTTATGCATAAGAGATTCAATTAAAATTATTCTTCAGGAGAAACAGTCGATCGCCGAAGGCTGCTAGTTTTACCATGAAACAAGACTGAACCTGAGAATTATGACTTGTTACTAAAAAGATAAGATATTAATTGTTACTTGAAGAGAAGCGGAAAAATCTTAAATAGCTCAGGAAAACTGAAAATATCTGAAGCAGTTTCCTTTAGACTGCATACGAAGATAAATGTCTTAAATTCAGAAGTGTCCAAAACATGTCTCGAAATATTTGATTTTATACTTTCTTATTAAGCATCTTTCTTAGCAAGGGAATTAAATTACTTTTTCTTAGGCTTTTTCTCTTCAACTAACATGGAAATTTGGAAACAACTATACAGTTAGCGTTTTCAATAAATTCGGCAGTAGTAAATCCATCCGAAGGATCATAATAGTTTTATAGGATATTGAAAACTCTTTTTTAGATTACATAAACTTACTGTCTGTTTGTTATATAAAATTAATAGAAAATATTAATTACGTCATACTTAATCATCGGATTATTTTTCCCTCCAGAAACAAAAATTTATAGGTAGAGAAAAAATGCCGAAGTTTCCAGAGATATAGAGTATACAATAAAATAGTTTATGATTATAACCAAAAAGCAAAGATTACTGTCATAAAGTTTTGCCTCTGTTTTCTTGTACGTAGAGGCTGTACCTGCATGATGATTAATTTCTCAAATCATCGGAGCTTTGTATAACATGCTTTTGCTAATTATCATTTTCTAATATTTATTTGCTTGTATTAAATTGTTATTTATAAAACATTTGTGCCAATTTATATAACTGATTTGTAATATTTAACGGATAAATTTCCTTCGTCTTTCAAGTAATGTCGTTGTTTCAAGTAATATTATTTCTATAATATCATCTTATTGAAGAAAGCGAATTTGCATGATTAATTACAAGATAAAAGATAATATCTGATACAGTAAAAAGATTAATCTCAGTTTTTATATTTAATAAACGCGAAATACGTGTTTCTCCTTTGAGAACAGTTGTGTATTAGAAATGAAAATTAAATATTTATGTGAATAAGAAGTGAATGCACCTCTATTAAAATGTTTCAATACAATTTAAAAACAATTTCAATGCCAGTCTGTTTCAGAATGGTCATAAGGGGAATTTAATAATTTTAAATTTTAAATTCGGCTTAAATTTAAAATCAGTTAAACTTAAATTGATAATTCAAAAAATAAAAGTCAAATTATGTTATTAAACATTTCATTTTATTAACGGTAAATTTCTATAACATTAAAAAGTTTTTAATTTGCGAAAGTATTTATTTTCTTTAAGAGTAAATCTATGCATTTTAAATTCTAAGCTCTTTTAAAGAATATACAAAATAATTATATCTCGATAAATACTTGAATAAATTAGAAACACGATCCTAGAATGCTTGCCATTCATCTTTACTTTTACCTATTTTCATTGCGAAAGCATCGTCATTCTGTAAATTTTCCCAACTCTATTTGAATTATTTTTGTTATTTAATAACTACTCCAAATGTTCATAAAATTAAAAGACTTTTGGAGCCATAATAGTGCCTGTGAAAAATTAAACTTTGAAAAGGACAATAATATCCTCAAACCAGGAAAAGAACATTTTTTTAATAATTCTGGAAAAGAAAATTTTATTCCAAGATTTTCGCGACTGCTGCATTCTTTCACAAAGCATAAAATAATCTCATAGAGTTTATTTCACAGATGAATTCCTTATTTCTACAGTACAATCTTTGCCCCCAGACAGTGAAAATGAATCACACGCAACTAAAATCTTACATTTCATTAACCTTCATTTAGTTTTTAAAGAAAATTTATCAAGATTGATTAGATCAAATCTATAAGCTAAATTTTCTCCATTGTCTGAGAATTAGCCTTTCAGAACTGGAATTTAATTACTTTGAGTTGATAAAAAATTGAGAAATTTAAAGAGTTTTGATAATTATTGTATAGCAAAGGATTCCAAAACCCTCCGCTCTTTTGCGCCATCGCCGGGAGGAGTAATTTTCATCAAAATAGGGGGAAAGTGAAGAATGGAAGGGTGGTGTTTACATTTTACTGAGCGTGATCTAACAAAGAACTCCGGAAATACGCTCATATGACTCATTGCCTGACACCCCTTTCCGGTGTAATATCGTCCAAAAGTGGTAGTCTCGGAACCCGTCTCTGAACAGTATCTTTAGAGGAAAATAAGTCAAACAATAAACAGAAGGGTTTCAGAGCAAGTTATTGATACTGAGATGTTTTGGATCTAGAATTAGGTGCTCTTCACATATTTCGAGTTAACTTCAAGCATCTCATTGTGTAAGATCCGATAAGTTAAAAATGTGTATAGGAAGCCTTACCTTCTGATATGTCGAAAATCACTCATAATCACGCCATTGCAGATATATCCGTTGCGTGTGCCAATGCTAGCATTTTCACATTGCTGCTTCAATCAAATTTGGAACTGATGCCAATTTAGCTTGCTGAAAATGTTTTACAGCATTTAGTTGGCATACTCCGCGATGTTATTTGGCCTACCCTTAGAATGAAACTCATAATTTGCATCTAAACGTAGTCGATCTCATTAAATGGAAATAAAATATTTTTCAGAAGGAAAAAAATTATAAACAAATAATACTTTTAGTCTCTAACTGCTTTTCTAGATATCCACACTGATATGACAATCTATAAGGTGTGCCCAAATGAAAAGGAGACTACAGTTATATGTAAAGAAATTTTAATAACAATATTCTAATTGCAGTTCCTGTGGAACAGTTGAACTATAAATAATCGCCATTGTCATTTATACACTGATCACAGCGCTTAGGAAGGGAGTGGATGGTTTCAGTGTAGAAACTGCTGGGTCAGGCAAGCACCCATTCTCGCCGTCTTCTGATTCTCCGACAGATGCTTGACATCCATTGTGCACAAACTTTGCCATAACCAAGCTTTTTGCGGATTATGTGATGCACAGTTCTTTTGCTTATCGACAGTTCAACAGTAATTTCTCGAGCGTTAATCCGACTATTCTTCCGAATGAGCTCATCCACAACCGAAATTGTGGCACTGTTGGTCACAACGTGCGCCTGCCCAGCGCGTGGCAAGTCCTTCATGTTTACGCGTCCATCCTCATAACGCTGACTCCACCTGAATATGGTGCACCGAGCGAGACACTGCTCTCCGTACAACTCTTTCATCCTGAGATAAATTTGTGAAGCATGCTCCCCTTCTGCGCGAAGAAATTGGATAACGCGAAGGATTGGATCTTTATGTTGATCTGGAGGAATCCATCATGCAACGAACAGCGGAAAGAACTCTCCAGAAATGAGGATATTTATGCGAAGCCGTTAACTAAGCAGGTGCAACTGGGAATACCACCACTAGCACTTTAACTCACTGGGATTTGATGCAACGCCGATACAGATAGGGTCTCCTTTTCGTTTGGGCACACCTTATAATATAGCTCCAGATATCTTACACTGTTCTTACGATATGCTTCTGCTATTGCGCAATATTTCGAATACTGAACAGCATTGCAAATTTATTGCGATTTCTT
Organism: Araneus ventricosus; assembly: GCA_013235015.1. Lineage (NCBI taxonomy): Eukaryota > Metazoa > Arthropoda > Arachnida > Araneae > Araneidae > Araneus > Araneus ventricosus. Next base: position 588,256 of record BGPR01000196.1, read on the forward strand.
TGTACTGCTAGAAAAGGCCTGCGAAAAAATACTTTTTGAAAATTGTTTTAGTTTTGATAACTGTTTTTTAAATTATTTTCAGACCTGATTTCAAAAATGAAATCCATTTTTTTCTCTGTCACGTAAGGAGTTTTCACAAAACGATTTCATATTTTGGAAGAAATAATAAGTAGTGGGTTTAGGAAAAATTGGAGGAAGGAGAGATGAAAGCGGGGAGGTAGGACAGACATCTACCAACAGGCTAGTGATCCAGTTTTAAAAATTTTCTCTGGATTTAATGTGTTGTGTTTAATATACAGTTTACACATAAGACGGAAATCTTCAATTGATAATAGTTTATTCTTTCTTGGATAGAATTTATATAGAGCAAATTATTATTTAGAATCTATAAATATGTTTAATAAATATATAAAAAAAGTATATATAAGTATATATGTTTTATAAGTATATAAATATGTTTAATATAATTAATGACTTGCAATTTGTGGAAAATCTGTCCGTGATGAAATGTTTTCGTTATTTTTCCAGTAATTAGCATCTAAAATATTATAAGAAACACAAATTACTTTAAGACTATTTTTATATTAAAGTTCTGTGGAGTTAATAAAGTGAGTAGAAAAAGGTTTTGAAATATATTTTTTTATAATTATAAAATCTTTTGTTTAATATAATTTTTCATTTTCAGTAGAGCTTAACATGAATTTTTTTAAATTTTATGCAACATACAAGAATACATAATGCACAAGAAGAATCCAAATATTTCTTTCATATGAGAGCTCCATTAGTTTCTTTTATTAGTTTTAGGAACTTTTATTAGTTTTCATAGAAATATTTACCATTCCATGATGTTTAGGCTCTTATAATATTTAGGAGCTATTTAATGTTTCTAAGAAAAAATTAAGCCTTAATTCCAGTAATTAACTCTGCGATGATTAATTATCCTTTCTTGGAGAACTTTGCACAATTTTCACTTAATATCTAATGCAAAAATGTAACAGAATACTTAATTCAGTTTTTTTTTTAAGAATTTGATTTTATAAACCACTAAACGCCTTCAGCGACAAGCTTGATCGCCGGAAATAAAATTTCAACTGAATCTCTTATGCATAATTTTATATTCATGGTTCGCTTGATAATTTAGTTTTAAAATTCAAATGACTATATACATTTAACTCGAGTTCTTTTTGGAGCCTTTTACTTGTTCTGTTCCTTGTCTACATTAACGTAAACTACGTATTTGATTTGAGCATTAAATTGGGGCGGTACATTTTACGTCCATCAGCATGCTAATTGGCTTAAAACACATTGATAAAAGGAATTAAATCATATCAAAGATAATTTTTCAGTTTACTGGATTATTTCATTATAATACTTACCATCTGGAGGACTTCATTTACAGATTTCACAGAAAAATTGATCAAATAAAAGAAGAAAGTAAAATTCAATGGATATTTTCTAACCTTTAAACAATGGAAGAGAAACACGCAATTAAATATTTGTTTAAACAACGAAAACGGTTTGAAATGCTTTGAAACAATGAAAATTATTGTTGTAAATTATGCCAAATATTTTTTTAAAGTTAATTAAAATTTGAGAAAAAATCGTACGGCAGATTTATTATTGATATCATTAAAAAGATAATCGTTTGAGCTTTCAGGTGGTGTAAAAATGATTTTTGTGCTTTAATATTTTCTGAAGTTCTTAAGAGAAAACGCCAAAATTTCGTTTACTTTTTAATTATTAAAACTCCTAATTAAAATTTCCAAAAAACGGCTCTGAAGTGCACATCCCCACCCTCCAAAGTATGCTTGTTCCAAATTTCGTAGCTCTATGTCCTGTCCAGCCGTCTGACCTACAGAGCGCCAACATGCACACAGACAGATACACACACACACACACACACACACACACATTCTCCTTTATTATTAGTAGAGATTATTTCGCGAAATGCAAGATTGATGTTACTTATAAAATAAACCTATCGCAACAAGAATTTATGAATAAAGTATATAATAGCTTAAGCAAAACTTTTTCATGTGCATGAAAAAAAGATAAAATTAAAAATATCCATTTGTGCTTTATAAAATAGAGCCAATCGTTATTTAGTTACAATGCGTTACATTTAACTAATTGTTTAAATTAGTTTATATAACTTTCATTTCCACATTACAAATGATCTGAAGATTTCAAAGAAAGAATGAAACGAAACTTGCAATGTCTCTTTTTTTTCAGTGTCATCTAAAACTGTGGGATATTAACATAAAATGACGAAAAACCGTTAAACTGTCATTGAACAGAAAAGTTTTTAACTTTTACTTGTTTATAGCGAAATCTGTCTCGCAAAAATAATGTCAAAAAGAATCACAAAAGATATATCAATGAAATGAGAAAACTCTGCCTGACTCTATTTCATCGCAAAATGAGAGTCAAATAGCCCCTTTTTATTGGCATTTAATTAAATAATTAAACACAAATTAATAATTTAATAATATTTAACAAATATTTAATGAAATAATTAAATAATAACAAAAAATAATTAATATTTTCTCAAATATTCAAGGAACAAAAATAATCATTTCTTTTTTACTGGTATATATTTGCAAAAATTCTCAGCAAACATCAATGTTGAAAGCTCTATTCTCTTTGCTTAAAAGCATTAATATGTTCTAATTTTTTGCCAATTATTCGGCGGAAAAAACTGGCTGAGCATCATAAAAGAATGCTGTTAATAAGGCCAGAGCGCCCACATTATTTTCCATTCACGAGATATTAATTATTAATCCTTCATCTCATCGGATAGACTTTTTTTGATAAAAACGTATTATTATCCCTTTTTTCTCAAAGCTCCTGGGCCTTTCACACTTTTAATGAGATCATTTAGTCTCTCTGGGTCACACGCCACTAATTTTGAGAGACCAACATTCACTGCATTATACGCATCACTTTAAACACTTTAAAAATTCTCTTAAAGCAATTTTAATCAAATCTTTGTGAGTTGCTTTTACGATGTGCCGAAATACAGTATATGAAAATTAACGTAATCGATTGAAAATTAATGTATCATGTACTTTCTTGCTGGCAAATATTTTTCCTTTTTTTGCAATAATAAAAATGCAAACTTAATTTTCATTATTAGGCAGTGTCAACATTTTAAACTTATTTTAGAAAAGAAAGCTCTAGCAAACCCCAGAATTTTACTGACTGGGGTTTAGTATGACGGGCCGATGCTAATTTTCTCTTTATGGATTTCTCCATCTCTGCTTGTTAAGTATTTTTTACTGTATTTAAAAATATTGGCGTTTGCCTTTATTTATTATCTTCATTACTACTTTTCCTAAGTTCTGCTTTTACAAATGGCCTCACATGTTCTGGTGTTGGGAATGACTTTGGTTTGCATGTGCCACTTGTGCCAGCATCGGGGTGGATAGTAAGGATCAAAAGTACAAGTTATTGCTGGGGAAATCGACGAAACAGGTCCGAGAGCATCCAATGTCAAAGACACAAAAGTATGGGTAGGAGTTTGAGGAAGTTGGTTAGATTCAGTAGGAGTTGATCTATGAATAACAAAGCAAGGTATAAAATCTGCGCCTTGAAATACTTTGGTATTTAAAGGATAAATCCCTGTAACTCTGAAGCCTGGCTTGATATTTAGAGGAATGGTCGCCAGGGGTAGAGCTTTTTCGAAACTACTTGGAATATCGTAACATTTTATGGGACGCTTATTGTTTGACATCCAAGAATCACAAGCCGTGTTGATGAACTTTTTCAGTGGACTATATGCACTTCTTTCGAGAGGCTGGAACTTGTGCTATAGTGGGGAGGAAAAGACAAAAGTGTGACTCCATTGTTTTTAAAGTAGTCAAGGACTTCAACTGGTCGATGAGAATCATGTTCATCGAGTATTAATAGACAGGATATCTCAGGAGACCATCGAACATGGTGAAAAAAATGCTTGGAAAATTTTTAAAATTTTTTCTCTACCGTCCAACCGGAAGAATCCTCATCTCCCTCACACCCTACACGGTCATTCCAGAAAAAGTTTGGCTGATACCCGAGAATAAACTATGAATAGAGGTATACTGTTACTTGCTCCATCTTGTAGAGCATTGGAATTTTTACAGTAGTTGGAAAGCTTTTGAAATTAAATCCAAAAGCCGCATCTACCTTTTTAGTGATTGACTACTTATTACCTTTTTATCTGCCATCTTCTTCACGTGTGGATGAATATTTTCATTTCTTTTAGTTTTCTTTTTATAATTACGAACCATTTTTAAACTCAAGAACAACACAATGATTAAGAACTAAGAATAACAGGCTAACGGAATGCTATTTTGAAGGGGGTAGGTTTACACAGTGTATAATTCTGCCCCATGTGCTATGTGTAAACTTGCCCCATCGCCACTTTATGCTATAAGTCAGCATATAAGCTTTATAAATAAGAAAAATAATCAAATAAATAATTCAAAATAACCACAAAAGAACAATATAAGTGGATAATCCATAATGAGCTAATAGCTAATGATTAATTGAGCTAATTAATAGAGTAGGAGTTGTATAAAAGACGATAAGTAATGGTAAAAATTTACTAACGTGGTAAAAAATCAGCAAATGTTGTCCACTACACTGACCACTCTCAAGACTGACTCCAATCTGGCGTGAGTGCTAATGGCGGCTGGTATGTTCTCCTGAAATGACATGTAGCACCCTCCGGCCAATGATATGTGAAATATGAGCCTTGTGTAATCATGACCCTGTACCAAACTTGCCCCGGTCTCCCTCAAATTAAAAGTTTTAGAGAGTGCATCGTGCATAGAGAGTGGAAGTATTGCGAAACACATTTTTAAAAAATTTGGTTAGAATTACCAAAACCATTTTTTTGTATTTGATATAGCACTAATTTTCTTATTATTACAGACACTCTTATACAAAGGACCAATACACTGAGCAATAGAAAAAGAAACAATTTAAAATTGTTTAAAAGTTATTGTTATGACAATCGTTACAAAATTCAACTAATTATTCATTATTTTATTCGTAAATATTGTTGAAAATTTGCTATTGTTTGTTTTCAAAAAATTTTAAAATTTCAGAATGTAAGTACACATTGAGGTGTTCGCAATTTAGTCTTACCCCCACATTTATTAATTTTTCTTAACTCTTTGATTCTAAACAAAATCCTTCGTCATGGACGAAAAAACGCTCAAAAAAGTTGCGCTGCTTGTGTGAGTCTGGTTTGCAATAAGATTCTTTTTTTCACCTATTGGGGAACAGAATATTTTGCGGAAATTTTACTAGCAATAGACAAATAGAGCAATAGCAGTGTACAGATTCAAGACGAAAATCACCGCAAATCTGAAGAATCCTCACCATCTGAAAAAAAACCAAGACAAAGAAGAAGAAAATGATTCTATAGATTACTTTTCAAATCCAATATAATATTTCATAAACAGAAAATTACTCAAATTTGAAGCATCAATACTGGCAAATTCATAAGAGAAAATTTTCAATATGCAAAAAAACGTTGGAAAAAAATTGACGATAGAGTCATATCTGAAGCAAACTTATTCAAGAAACCGCATGAAATTTTGACAAAATTATTGAAAATGGAATGAATTAAAAATTCAAAATTTAGCATCCAAATTTCAAGCAAAATTTCCAGTACTGAAATTAACCCCTGTTTTGCTATCTAATAAGATGAAGCCTCCTGTTTACGTCTTCATTCATCGAAGAATGCATAGAATACTTGAGATGCTTATGGATTCTACGTAATTTTTGCGTGAAATTATAAAGCTAATTAATGATTAAACTTTAGTTTAAAGCTTAAAAATGCGATAATTCGATGCACGTTAATATGACGGCGCAAGACTTAAGAGGTTAAAGAAAGAATTAAATTCTCAATCAAAGGACAGACCAAATCTCTATTCAATTAACAACAATCAAAATGAAAGTGGAATATAAATAGACAATAGTGGTTTCTACAAATTTAATACTTGTCACCAGAGCCACATGAGCAGTTCCAAAAAAATACCTGATCAGTTACGTTATATTCAGAAAGATTGATTGAAAAAAGTGTAAATATTGTAAATATGTGAATTTTTTGTTTCATGTGTATTTTAAATTTATTTTGTAAATTTCTGTATGTTTATTTTTATTTTTGTAAATACGTAAATATTTTTACTTTCTTAATTTTTATATTTTAAAAAATTTAAAATTAAAAAAAATTATAATGTTAAAATTTTTTTAAATTTAAAAATTAAAAATACCTAAAAATTCTGGAATTTCAAAAAAATATGTAAATTATACATAATTACATTGTTAAAAACTATAAAATATTAAACTTAAAAAATGTATTAAAAATGCAAAATGAAATGTAGAAAAAAATGTTGACTATAAAATTTTTGAATTTAAGCGCCAAAAATGGATAAAAAGTTAAAATTGAAATGAAAAACTTGTTAAAAAATTAAAAATCTCATATGTATATTTATTTACGCTTTTAATGTCTTTTTTGTATTGTTGGTGCATATTAAATATAAAAAAAATTGGAATTTCACATTTTTTATTAGTGTATATAATCACTTTTCGTTATTTATAGTCAATTAATTAAATGAATAACCTTTAATATTTGTGTTAAATGTATCTCCACTTTAAAATAACTTTGATTATTTTCATATGTTACTAAAATTTTGTTTGAAAAATATTTTCCATTTAAAACTAGAAGAGGATGGGCCTTATTTGGTTATAGGTTATAATATATTTTTCCAACGTTTTCGACTAGACATGTAAACTGCATAATAAAGTTCAACTCATCGAATGCAAAATTATAAATTTATGAATTGCAGTTTTTTCAGGTATTTCTTCATATAATATGCATATGTTTTGCTTAATCTAGAAGTTCAGAAACTGTATTTAACAAGGTTCTAAATTATAAGTTTAGAAACTAGATCTTTGCATGATTCTTAACTAAGCATTCCAAATTCCGCATACAGCAATCCCAATCAATTCTCGTTAAGTATCAAAATTAAAAGACAAAGAAAAGAATTAAGTTTTGCAGCAAAAAGAATTAAAACATGCATATTTTAAATCTCCAGAAGATATTACACTTGAAAGTGGTAGAGATCGAGCAAGATAGCGAGATCCACGTGCAGAAAAAAATGAGTGAAATTATGATGCTTTTGTTTACGAAATATTTGACAGAAAGTTTTAAAGATTCGAAATTCCATATCTGAAATTACAATGTTGGAAAGAATTTTTTTTCGTAGGAGTTTTATTTGCTCTTTTTCTTTCGTTTCAAAGAAGTGTGTGTATTTGTGGGGTGGGGGTAGGGTTTTCAAGGTTTGTATGTCGCCGCATAAGTAAGCCTATGCCATAGTTTCTCTGTGCCAAATCAAAGGTGTGGGCTATTTAAGTTCAAGTTTCGTTTTAGCCGCCTTCGGCGACCAGCTTGTTCACCGGAAATAAAATTTCATCTGTATCTCTTATGCTTAATTTTATATTCATGGCTCCCTTAACAAAGTAGTTTTAAAATTCAAATTTCTATAGACATTTAACCCGCGTCCTTTTCGTAGCCTTGCACTTGTTCTGTTCCTTGTCTACATTAACGTAAACTACGCATTTGATTTGAGCATTAAATTGGGGCGGTGCATTTTACGTCCATCAGCATGCTAATTGGCTTAAAACAAGTTGATAAAAAGAATTAAATCGTATTAAAGATAATTTTTCATTTTACTGGATTATTTCATTATAATACTTACCATCTGGAGGACTTCATTTACAGATTTCACAGAAAAATTGATCAAATAAAAGAAGGAAGTAAATTTCAATGGATATTTTCTAACCTTTAAGCAATGGAAGAGAAACACGCAATTAAATATTTGTTTAAACAATGAAAACAGTTGGAAATTGATTGCAACATTGAAAAATATCGTTGCAAATTATACCAAAAATACCTGGAAATAACCAAAATTTCTGTCTCAAGGCATTCAATTTATTTAAAGCAATAAATTATTTCTCATTAAATCAATGACTTCTAATTAACCAGATGATTTTGTTTCTTGCTCGTTTGACTTTTTCATTTCTACGACCTAGACTGCAGACAAATTTTCCTATTCAGTACAGAAATGTAGTATGAGGACGATATTTTAATAGTAGCAAATTTTTCATGACATGACTTATGAATGCTGAAATTTCTTGTCATCTGTCATTAAAGGGGATGCGCTAACCATGGTCAAAGGTGGCTCATAAAATGGAAGATACATCAGTGATCGGAGTTTAGGGGTCATTCTGAATGCTTATGAATGATTCATGGAACGGCTCACGATATAGACTAATGGCCAGGACTCAATACTAATTGATATATTGTCCTAAATCACTTCGTGGGCATTGATTCTTCCTCGGAACTAATATGATGCAGATATGGTTGAGCGAGAGATATATTCTAGGCGGTCTATCAAGACTAGTCAAAACAGATTTCAGAAATTAGGACTAGTATTGGTTATGAATTTCATTTTATAAAAATTATTATATTTGTTAAACCTTTAAACAAAATATTAAAAGATCATTGGAACAAGAAATGCTTGATAGGACAGGATGGTTCAATAGGTCTAAGCTGAAAAGCCTCATCATATATTTGTAAATAATAATCATAGGATTAAAGAAGTGAGACAATCATCCTTTTGGAAGTCAAGTGTTTTCTCACTTTCCTGTTAACATATAGTAGGCCGCGGTGATCTACTGGTAAGGTGTCGGCCTTGGAGCCCGAGGGTTCCAGGCTCAAAACCCAATTCCACTGAAGTTCCGTCGTGTATTAGGCCTGCTGCAAGCCAAATCATAGGTAGGGGTCAAACGTCCTCCCGCTGGTGTGGTGCGGAAATTTGAAGAGAGGGTGCCAGCTCAAATGTCGGCCTTGTCATCTGACCGTGGTTCAAAATTCCGCGGTTCAAAAGTCCGTCCCAAAATAATCTTCGTGTCGCTTCAAAAGGGGACGTTAATATAACTAGACTAAACCCGTTAACATGTAAAATATTATTTTATACATAGTATAAAATAATTTTGTTTGATTTTAAAAAAGTATTTGATAGAACATAAGGAATTTTTTAATCTTTTTCTGAATCGTACAGGGAAGATAACTAGTATGACTGTTTTTTTTTTTATTAAATAACCGGCTCATTAATCAATAACACTTGGTCTGATACAATTGATCTTGCAGCTTCAAATGCAGATTTATATTTAAAATTACAAACAAGATATGTGTAAGAAACTAACAAAAAACGCTTTTACAGATAGTTCTCAAAAATACTATAGATGGCGCCCTGAAACCCACCGAATGCACACGTAATTTTGCAAATTATTTTTTAAAAATTGTTAATCGATTATTAAAATATTGCATTGTCATCAAGACCCAATAAATATACAAAATTTCAGAACTCTAGTGCATTAAGAAGTGAGTGAAAAATCGATCTCAAAATTCCAATCTTACATACATACATAGAAACACGAAACACTTCGAACTTAGTAAAAGCGTTTAAAAAACTTTTATTCAGTTCTAATAAATTATGTAGCTAATATACACTGAAGTGCCACTGAATTAGGGATAGCAAGTTAATAACGAGTTGGGCCTCCTCTGACTTTGATAACGGATGCCACACGACGAGGCATATATTCAACAAGTTTGCGGAAGCGTTCTACTGGAATGGCTTGCCAAACATCGGTTAGAGGTGTCCATAATTTCAGTAAGGGTCGCCGGTGTTGTGTGATGTGCTTTCACACCTTTCTCCAAAACATCCAAAGGTGCTCAATAGGTTTTAAGTCTGTGCTTCTAGGTGGCCAATTCATGACAGAGAAGTCAGAGGAATGCTCATCCAACTAGGCAGTAGCCAACAGGGACCTGTGACAGGTGCAGATGTCTTCCTGGAATACTCCATTTCCATGTGGATGAGAGTACAACATAGATGGATGGAGGTGATCGCCCAGCAATTCTACGTATCGAATCTCATTGAGGGAGGTTGGTACAAGTACCAAAGATCCCAAAAACCTGCCAAGAGAAAAAACCCCAGACCATGATTGAGCCGCCATAGCCTTGTACAGTTCCAACCTGGCATGTAGGATCCATGGCTTCATGAGCCTGACGCCATATTCTCATCCTCCCGTCGGCGTGAAGTAGAGGGAAACGAGACTCATCACTCCATGCTACTCGTTTCCAGTCCTCTAGAGTCCATTCTCTGTGTTTTCTTGCCCAGACAAAAATGCAGCCCGATGGCGTGCATTGAGCAATGGTACTCTCGTGGGTCTATGGCTCTCGAAGCCCATACGGTGAAGCGAGCGTTGCACGGTCCGTTTAAAGACTGTAAGACTGGCACCCTGATTCAGCTGGGTGGTAATTTGAGCTAATGTTTGGCTTCGCTGGCTACGTACAATAGGGCTGAGCCGTCTCGCACCACGCTCGTTCAAATCTAATTGTCCTTTGCAGTTTACCCGATCGCTAGGTTTTTTTCCCACCATTCGTGTATTCTCGGTATACTCTTGACACTATCGACTTTGAAATTCCTAGTTCTCTGACGATTTCGGAAATTGAATGGTCCATGCATCGAGCGCATACTATTTGTCCGCGATCGAAGGCGTCTAAATAAGAAGATTTATCCACACTGGCAGTTGGAACGACTGATTAACAACAATCACAGTACTAGCTATATATGCAGTTACCACAGCGCCCTCACGTGCGCATAAATAAGGCGCAACGCTACACAATTGGCATAGCAATGTCTATACCTAATTCAGTGGCACTTCAGTGTATAACAACCATGTATTTGGTGCAAACGAACGTATTTGGTTTTTCTTTCCTGTAAGAAAAACAATGTAATCAAGTTTGATTGATTTTGGGTTTATTTTGAAGAGAGCAATTCTGTGTCTCAGAGGTGAGGTTTCTTAAGTCCAATATCATCAGTTTTGATGTTTTCATCATATTTCTATTATTCTGACCGTATCTTTGACCGGGAAAAGTATCGAAGCCGTAGGTCGAAAAGAAAAAAGCATAACTGCTCTTAAAAAAATAAACTACGCATTGCAACATATTGCGTTCTGGAAATTCTTTTGTCTCTCCTGCAAAATGTTAAAATCGAACTTAAGATAGTTTTCCTTTGACGAACAGGATTATAGTTTGTGAATAGCATGAATGATTATTAGCAAATTAGCTATTTTAAGTTTTTGAATCTTATTACCTTTTTCTACAACTGCAGGAAAAGGAAGGAACACAATTTTTTTCTTCTGAGAGCCATCTTAAAAGTAATTACCTATTCAAGGACTTTTCAATTTCACAACTTCTGGAAATTTTCTTGTAATATTAAGCGATTGAACGGAGGAGGGAACCATTTTTCCTTTTAAAATGTTACTTCTTTTTAAGTAGACGTAAGCTGTAACGAAGCCTATATAACAGTGTTTTTTTTATTTCTTTAACAAAACGCAAGTCTTTATTGTCCTCTGGAATTTTAAAAATATTCGAATAAAATCATTCATTAAACCAAAGAAGATTGCTACAATTGCCGCACAGATGTCTTGTTTGTGAAGAATTTAATTCAACTTGGTTCCAAAATATAAAGCTAAACTCGAAATAATTTCTACAGTCTGCTCTTCAATATAATGTTCTTCGACCCAACAAAGTTAAATGAATTATGAAGAAAAGTCTAAAAAAAGCAAACATCAGGTTGGAAAAAACTATTATATAAAAGCCGATCTAATTGAAACAAAAAGGTGGGATGTTGACCTATCCATTTTATTAATTTAAATGTGTTTGGTCGCTCAATTCGGTTAATGCAAAATAAAATAGACCCTATTATAAAATATACAAGAATGGCATAAATTAATACTTGTGGATATATGCTTATAATAATATCTTCTTATTAATATATTTAAAATTTTCGAAAATGATCTTAATTTGTCATTCTTTCTAAGATTAACCTTTTGTTTTATTTTGTAGATTTGATAGTTCTGTTGGAGTTTATGGCCCTCCTTTTATAAGTAATGATAAAATGAGTAAATATCTCGGATAATCTTGAATAAAACATTACTTTTTCCTTACAGGTTAACATTTTTACTTTCAGGACATTATAGGAGCCAATCATACTTAAATATTCTACAATTTATTAATAAATTTATTTTGATAAACTGTGAGAAATTGTTCCTTTGCTATTTGCCATTTCTATTCAAAATATTTAAATAAAATATTTTAAATAGAACCCTGTCGTAATCCATAATGATCTACTATTTCTCAATATGTAAGACTCTTTAACCAATTCTAATTATTTGCCAATATTGAAATATGGTATGAATAATATCTTCAAATTAATTATTTTAAATATTTCAATTTCCCAAAATAAGCTATCTTGAAAATGATCAGATAAATCCTCCGAAACTGTGTCTGGTTTCATTAAAATTTATATCCTATATGAACCACTAATAATTATTGGACTATTCATTGATTTTGTAAGACAAACGAAGAATCTTCACGTGTTGCGAAACACTATTGGATAAACCTCATTCAAGAATTTTCCCCCCTCATAGCACTTGATATTTCGATTGGCCATTTTCAATACAAACAGTTCGCAGGCATATATAAGGACCAATCATTTAACAGAACTATCCTCGCATATTTTATCATCGAGTGTCCACTTTAGGTTGGGCAAACATCTCACCTTTCGCGTTAAAGCCAGCGGGCAGTTTTCGTTCGAAATAGAAGTCCATCCTAAGCCGTAAGTCGTATAAAGGAGAGTCATTAATTTGGACTTTCTCTACCTAAAGCATATTTTGCCTGCATAATGAAGAAGGATTGGAAGGGATTATTGACCCGAAACTAGTTCTCTGTTAGAATATATTTAAAAATTCTAGTTTTTTAGTACAGAAAGAGATTCGAGGTGTGTGAAACCCGTTGAAAATTTGAAATTTTCTGCATTTGCTGTGAAATTGAAAGCGTAGACGTCGTGGAATTAGTGGTGAGAGGCTGGAATTTAGTAATCGCTTACTAGAATTATCTAAGAAGATTAGAAACATAGTGAACAAATCTGTGCTGATGAATTAAACATCGTTAAACGGTGCATATTTGCATGTGTATCAAGAAGATGAATGCTACGGAAAGGAATAATTCATTGTTGGGAGAAATACAACATCATTTAGAAGAAAGAAATGTCTATTATAAAGACATCTAAAATTCATGCGATATAGTACATATAGTGGAGATTACTCTAAATATCAGGAGATTAGAAAAAGCAAAATCTTACTGGACATGCTAAATCCACAAAAAAATGATTAGTGACCAATAAAATTGGAGTTGTCGAAGATTGGAGAATTGGAGTTGTTCCTGTGGATTAACGTTTTCCAAAAAATAAAAAGTTTGAATGAAGGATCTTTCTTTGGAACAAGTTACACTACTCTCAATTAGAAAATCCTGGACTACAGTACACCAATTATACTTCTGAACAGCCTGCCACTCGTAATAATCTTTTTTATACGCATGTGAATTTTGATGGAAGTTCCGCAAGAATTTTCTGTGCGCATAAGGAGTACAGCTTAATCTCCACAGTATAACTACAAGGTGTGCTGTTCCTGTCGCTTCATCTCTGATGTTCAACAATTAGTGGTGATTTCTTAAAAGTTTGTGCTGCGAACTGTGTGTGCAAGTACGTGTTTCGAAAATATTCGTAGAAAGTAAACGTGGTTTTCCAAGTTTGGATTGAATGCAACTGATCAGTTATCACTTAAGTGCTTCCGCTAATTCAAGAATATCACAGAATGATTGGTGAAATGTGTAAATAATGGAAGAGAATAATTTCAGTAGATTAAGAGATGATTCAATGTAGTTTGTCTTAACTCGGGTACAATGTAATCATATGTTATAATGGTCATTGTAAAATGACATCTTTTACATTTATTGAATTTGTAAATATTGTGCTTTAAAATATATATATAATGGGTAATGTGCATCAGTTCAATTTTGTTACTTTCTATTTTTCTAATATCATTTGGCAGTGATTTTCTAATTTAAATTTTATAAAAATAAAAATTTTTTAAATTACAAATTTTTTGACTCTGATTCAATATCTCTAATTTGATTCCACAAATTGCAAATGTACTACCACTATATGCAAATTGACTTTTAATTAAGTAGCTAGGGTTTACAGGTCAGCAAAGGTAGGTGATTATTTCAATATTGCAAGAATTGCTTATTATTGTGTAATATAATTTAGAACCCAGAATGAATTAATTGCTCAATATATATTTTAATTTAAACTTTATCTTGGGCATTCTACCATGCTTTAACGATTTAATATATTCCTAGCTACCCCAACAATATATAGCCCTCCTAACAGGAACACAAACTTCAGATGTAATAATTGGATTGTAAGGAAATATAATTCATAAAAGACGAAACAACTTAAACGATGACATTAAGTTTTATTAATAATTGAATCGGTGAACACTTATGAAATAGTGACTTTTGCGCTTGAGGAGAAATCGATGACACCATCCACCATGGGACATTTTGTTCCTTAACTCTCTCTTGGCATCCAAAAAACTTCAATATTACTGGAATTTTTTTATTTCAAAGAATTCTCAGGAATCCGGCTTCATGCAAAAGAATTGTATATATGACTGAATTCATAATTGGAAACGAAAAGTTACTCCATACGAATACTACCAACCACCTATCATACCAATTATTACCTTTAAACAATACTTTTAATTTATCTTGCATGTCAAACATAGTGAATGTTGCATGACCCTTTTTTAGTATAGCTCATATTGAAGATAATAATTTTTCCCCTTATCTTTGCATTTGATACACTAAATGCAGTGTTTATGCGTCTTTACTATTTCAATGAAGAAATAACCTATTGCATTAGATTAATATAATATTGAACATTTTCTTTCTTTCATTATTGTTTCGCCAGACATTGTATATATTTTTTTCTTTCTTATTGTTGTTGCCAATTGTTTCTGTAATCACATACTTTGTAATATTTTGTTTCCATTCATATGTATATTGTGCATTTTTTTATTTTTAATCAAGTTTACCAAAACATCTATACCAAATCTAGATAGAATCCACATGAACTTTAAAGATAGAACTGTGGTGTGAATGAGTTAAGGCGTTAAAATGTTTCGATATACTATAACTTTAGATAAAATACTTTAACTCATAAATGCGTGAGAAACAGAAACATGTAGATAGAAGAAATGACTATAATCTCTTCTGTGTTTTAAAGAAATTAAAATATTACATAAACTCCATATGCTTATAATTTATATTTTTATCTGTATTTACATTGATTTGACGACTGCAGAATCCATTTGATTTTTCTTGTATTAAATCGGCGATTTTTAGAATAAATTATATCATATATTGTAAATTGCTTTTCATTTTTTAATGCAGCTATTGGTGTGGATGTATTTAATTTGTGCTATTTCAGTCGATAGAAATGTGATAACTTAAAAGTAATTTGTCGATCTCTCTACAGAATGGAGATATTTGATTTTATTCATTCAATTGCAGAGATATCTGAACTTCTGAAAAAAAAGAATTAAAGTTCCTTCTATAATTAAGCGAATAAATTTTTCAGGTCCATGTATATTTGAAGGATAAAGAACACATTCAGTAACGGAATAAAGACAACCCAAAGTTTATTCAAGTAAATTCTAATATTTTTATCTTTTTTCCTTTAAAAATAAAATAATAAACTTAGTTTAAAGGCAAGATATTTATTTAATTAATTTTGTAGAAAAATACCGTCGCTTATTTTGAACGAATTTCAACTGTATTTTTAATCTTTCTTGTAAAGTTTTCTAAGAAATTATTGCTTTCTTAGTCATTCATATAATAGAATGTATAATCTGGATTCAAAAAATATAATTATAGAACAAAACGTAAGGACTTCAATTCAATTTAGTCTGGGCGATGTTTAGCGAGTAGACTAGCCTCATTTGACTGAAATTCAAAAATATATCTGTAGAACTTGTTACTCATGACTAGTTGACTCAGTACTGTAATTTTCAAGCCACAATTCTTAACGGTAAAACTAATTATAAATCTCTGTTTCATTAACTAAAAGCACAATCTATATAATATTTCATATAACGGATGTCCACCCTTTACATGAAACCCTTACCTCCCTTACCACCATTTTAACTACCGAATGGCTGCAGCTATCGTCATAAGAGTGGTGTCTGGGCATGGTAAGTGACTATGCGCTACTGGAGGAAACCACTTACAGTGCCACCTGGTGGAAAACGGTGGAGTTAGCGTTATTATCTCTAAAACGGTACGAGATAAAGGAAAAAGGTGAATTACAAAGTTGTAGAGCATCATCGATTTAGTACAAAAATACACCTTATGGTCATAAATGCTAAAAACAGAACGCTTAAAATGCGCGTTTGTTTGTTTTCAGCTCCGGAACGTATGGTTCTAACATGACGGTGCGCCGGCGCACAAAACGTCATCAGTGAAGCAGTACCTGGTGGAGAATTCGGGGAACAAATAATCGGGTATGGTGGTTTCCAAGAGTGGCCTCCACGTTCACCTAATATGACTCCAGAGGACTTTTTCCAGTAGGGAAACCTGAAACAACAAGTATATGCGACCCCCTCCGCCAACATTGTAGGACCTTCAACGACGCATTACGGATGCTTGTGCCAACATCACACCCGCTGTGCAACGTGAAGTTCAAGCAAGGGTCCAGATGTGCATTGTAGCTGACGGAGAGAAGTTGGAACATCGAAAATAAAGGTATCTTGTGATAACTAGTTGTTTTTTTCATTCTAAGAATGTTTTGTCACGGATCAGTGTAGGAAATCGCTAACAAACGAATACTTGTTTTAAGCGTTCTGTTCTAAGCATTTACGTCCGCAAAGTGTCTTTTTGTACTAAATCGATGATGCTCTACAACTTCATAATTCACAGTTTTCCTCTATCTACCATTTTAGAGATAATAAAGCTAACTCCACCGTTTTACACCAGGTGGCGCTGTAAGTAGCGCATAGTCACTTTACCATACCTAGACTCTCGGTACCGAGGGTGACGACTAGACACCACTCTTATGAAGATAGTTGCAGGCATTCGGCACTTAAAAGGGTGGTAAGGGACTTAAGTGTTAACCCTGTCTAGTTAAGCTTCTATTTCGTTTATTTCAGAACTCAAATTTATCACTTGAGTTTGATAATCCATACATTTTCATTCATATTCTCAGTTGTTCCCATGATTGATTTAACTTGAAGTAGTGCGAAATCTCCTTGGAACTGCAATAAATAATATAGCTAATGAATACTTAGAGTTAAGAGGAGACCTACGGTAATTCATCATCTTATTAACTTTGTATCCAGAACAACATTTAAACTGAACAATAATTAATAAGCTAAGTATTGCGGAGTAAGTTCATAAACCGTTTAATTTTCTGAATTTCAACTCATTGCTAGATCCAATGTTTGACAAATCTTATTCAAATTTTAGAGAATAATGGATATTTTATTTAGAAGGGATTTGCTCAGTATCATTCAAAAATTCATTTCTGTCAGATTACTAATATTCATATCAGGCGTTTACATAAAAATGACGCTAAAAATGAACCATTGTAAATGAATAAGAGCCAGAAATTTATACAACCGAGTAAAACATCAGACATGACGTCGTGAATTGTGATGAATAAAAGAATTGAGGATGTTTAACAGGTTATATCTGGAATAAAATTTTAAAAAATATTGCGTTTCAAAGAAGCATGCGTGCTTACAAATGAAAAGTAAATTTAATGTATTCAGTGTAGTAAATGTTGAGCTCACATAAATGTTGACCCCAAACTCGGAGCCAGGAGTGCAAGAGCATGGGTTAAATGTCTAACACAAATGAAAATGAAAATTACTTCGTGAAGGGAACCAATAATATCAAATTATACATAAGAGATATAATTGAAATTATATTCCTATCGAATAAGCTGGTTGCCGAAGGCGGCTGTTAATCATTAAGCACATGCTTTATAGCTAAAACTGTAAATAAACAAGCAACTGTTTTATTTCGTAAGAGGAATTAATTTGGCTTCATTTAAATGGATCAAACAAGGGTAAATAATGATCTCCTCTCGTAAAAAAGCCTCCTGTGATTTAAAAAAAATATATTTTAACTAATTCATATTTTTAAAAGTAATTAAGCCGACAAATATGTTTTAGAAATAAACTTAACCATGAAAATTAAACATAAAACCTGATGAAGGACAAAATATGAAATGCAATTTTTATCTATTCTTAAGTTTATTATTTAAGATATTTTTTCGACTAGAAAATAAAGCATCGTGCCAGTTTGAAAATCTAGCGTGAAATACATGGTAATCATATCATAGTTTTATTAAAAAATGAATTACAGCATTAATGAGATACTGCAGTTTAAAAAAATATGCATTGTACTTCAACAATTAGAATTTTAAAAAATCAGTAGCTTTTTATCTAATAAAGTAATCAACATGAGATAGGGAACACTATTCATTACTGATACCTTAAAAATGCAGTTGAATATTTACTTTCAAAAAAATTCTCATTAAATTTTTACATAATTGATTTGAGCAAAAATGTGCTTGAATAATTTTATTAATTAAGATAATTGAAGTTTTTTAAACTGGATAGAAAATACTCCAGAAGATTAAGTGCATTGAAACAAAAAAAATCAGATTAAAAGAAGGATTGAAAAATGAACTTCTTCGACAAAATTTTAAAAATTCAGTACACTTCAGACAGAAAGATTTTGGAATATTATAAGCTTTGTAAAATCCAGTTCAATTATTTTAAGGCAAATTTTGAAGTGTCTTCATATTCCATGACCTATCTTGTACGAATATAATTAACAATATGAGCATGAATTTATTTCAATTGAAATTATACTTTTTACTTTATCTTACTCGAACTTTGCTGCTACTTTAAAGAAACATCTATATACACACACTTATCGTGATCCAATAGCTAATTTATAAACCATTAGAGATAGAAATATAGTTCCAATAACTGTGTAGGTCCACAATATCACAGTGTAGGTGTGTATCTGAACAGTCACATAGCACTAAAAAGAAGAGAATTGTACTCCAGAGAATGACAATAAAACCCAAGATATGAAAGAGCTTCTGTTGTCGCCGTAGCAATCAATGATAGGGAAGAAAAAATGTGTACTAAGGACGGCTAGATTCGTGACCAGGTGACTCAAACTACGGAGAGAAAAAGATGGTGGGAGTTTTGCTGCTAGCCGAGGATGTCAGACAACATGGGAGTGGACGACGAAAATCAAAGAAAGACGTTGCTGTAAAAAACTGTATAATTAAGTTGAAAGTGTTGTAAGTACTTAGACTTGGAAAATATTTTTATCCCGTGCAACGCTGGGTATGCCAGCTAGTTATATATAATAGAAAGATTATATAATAAATAGGCTATTTTCAAAAAACAAACAGTATTCCACATTATATCAGGATTAATAGAATTTTAGAATTTTTGTGGTCACTTTCTCATGAAAACTTTATGTTTCGGAACTTGGCATCGTTTCATACCTGAGCAATACAGAAATGATTGTAGTTTTACTAAGAATCCAATCACAACCTAACTCCAAGTTTGAATATTTTATTTAAAAAATAAAAGAAAGGCGTTGCTCTTTTTCTTTACAATTTCTAATTCTAACTCAAAATCAATAAAATTTCCAAAACATTAATTTTAATACATTTATTGAAATTAAAAAAATACTACTACTTGAAACTGTTTGAAATTAAGTAATTAAATCAGAATTAATTTATGATAAAGACCTCGTTGGAATTATTTTTTACATGACTAATGCGCAATAGTATATGAGTTTCAAATCAGTAAAATATTATCTTTATACAATTCTACTTTTTACACAGTTAGTCCAAGAAATTCTATTTTTTTAACTCTCCTGATACGCATATGGAATCTCATTATACTATTCTCTTTAAAGTCACTGTTAAAAGTCCTGAAAATAGCATTTAAGGAATACTGTTATATTTAGTATTTGATTGCAAATATGTTTTTCAAATTACAAAACTTCTGGAGGTCCCAAAATAATCAGAAAAGTTTTTTTTTTCGCTTCTGAGATTTTGTAAAGTGCTCGTTGAACCCTTCAAATCCATTTTTTTTCTTTCAATTCTAAAACTTTCTGTATTTAAAATACCTTAACTACTCTCCGTTTTACTTTAAATTTTTCTTGACATCAGCGTATGGATTTTGAAATTTAAAGCCATAGATACATACAACTGTCAATAGATGAAAACCTTACACTTCATGAATTTCTAACAGAGATTTCCTATAAACAATTGCACTTTATGGAAGAATAATATGTTTGATTCCGGATCCGGATAAAATTATATCTGCATTTTAAAATTGCTTGCTACCAAGAAAAACCCTTAAAAATCTCGTAAACGACACAACTCCGTATTTTAATTGAAACATAATTTCGTGACGATCATTAACAATGAGGATTCCATCACCAACAACTCTGAAATCGTTCAAATCGTCATCAAAATAATAGACACTTCTCCATTTACTGGGACTAGCTGTAACCATTAGAACGACGATCCAGGCTTGCCGAAACATTACATTTCTGAAATTTACTAATACATCCTAACAGTATTATTTCGATGGTACATATAACTAACGCCGATTCATTGTGTGGTCACGTGATGCTTGAGAATTCGAACCGTTGTCAATCGAAGTCCTCTTGCTATTCCCACACGGTGCGATTTCTCAATTCAATGGGACTGCAAAAAGCTAGCCTTCGATAGGACCCTTCACGTTTGATATTTTGATATACAACTGATCAATAGTTGAATTAAAATAGGAGCATGGATACTTTCTACTTACAACAGAAGAGCCAAGAAGTTAGGGATTTGTCATCGACTTCCATGTACTGCACAAAATAATCATCCGTAATGAACTATTTATCCTAATGAATGATGCCGTTATTAGTTAAGACTTCATTAAGTTGCTGCTTTTTTAGCTGCTTAAGTTAATCGTTTCAGATTAATAATTAAAATAGGAGCATGGATACTTTCTACTTATGACAAAAGAGCCAAGAAGTTA
>BGPR01000196.1:609361-647749 GCA_013235015.1 Araneus ventricosus
TTTCAGATTAATAATTAAAATAGGAGCATGGATACTTTCTACTTATGACAAAAGAGCCAAGAAGTTAGAGATTTGTCATCGACTTCCATGTACTGCACAAAATGATGAACAATAATCCGTAATGAACTATTTATCCTAATGAGTGATGCCGTTATTAGTTATGACTTCATTAATTTGTTGCTTTTTCAGCTGCTTAAGTTAATCTTTTAAGATTTAGTCATCTACTTTTTTAGAGACAAATGAAATTGGGTAAATGCAGGAAGTTACGAGAGGCCGAATTGCTGTTGAATGGCGCAATACGAATTTCTACGCGTCTCGGAGCTGTAAAAAAAGTTCTTTAAATTTTAACATCTTTCATCTTCACTTTCAGAATAAGGGTTGCGGGAAAACTGGATACCATCTTATTACGCCATTAATGTTGCTGTGACGTCACATATGTTAATTTTATTCTTATTCGTTATGACGAAGAAACAGTCTTGGGGCCCACCTCTGGTAGGTTTAATTTCTGGTACAATCATTGTTTTCCGACTCATCTCCTTCATGTGGAATGCAGTTTAACCCTCTGATTCCTAAGACCATTGGAATAGAGAGACCTCAAAATACGGGAACGCCCGAGATTCTCTTTCAAAGATAAGGTAAATTCACTTCCCCTCTCAATAACCGCAATGACAGCTGGTACTCTCCGAATTCTAAGAACCCCATCCCCGTTCCCCAAATCCTTCTGGGCGAGCCACTCTAACGGAGAAAGAGCGCGCTGCGGGTCTGAAATCAATCACATTTAAAGAAAGGGTGTGGAAACTTCACGGTGATATTCGGACATCCACCGTCTTTTGCTTGAAAGGACGGTTTGGACGATCCCGCATCGATAGAGTTAAACCTAGAATTTTAAACTCGTTTAACAATAAGTCAAAGTCGAAAATGATTTGCCCACTTTTCTACACTGTTCTGATTGAAAGTAAAACCGCAAAAATCTCCTTGTCATTACAATTTTATGTCATTTTGGTATTGAATTTTTGATCCAGCGATTTGAGATAAATACCCCAATATCTAGTGCTCATGCATTTTTGCTCTACTCTTTGCCCATTCATTAGACTTCAGCACAGTATTCCACAAATTTAGTTTATTAGCATTGCTCATCCAAGTGGTAAATTCGAACAATATGCTGTTAACGCTTTCTTAAAAGCTAAACAATATAGCTTTAATTTTAAATATTTGCAACGATTTTTTCAAGCATTTTATGTTCGCGTAGAGAGCATCGGGTCAATCTAGTTATTGCAAAAGAGCCATTTTTACCATATTCCGTATTCTAGAAAGTGAGCAATACCACATCAGAATCCAAATCCTACAAATTTCTACCCCAGAAGAAGACATTAGCATATCTTAATATATTAAAGATACATATGGATACAATTTTATGTTGAATCGTCAGTAGAATTGGTTTTTAATTCTACAATCGGACCTCGATCGTCAGACACAGTTGCTTGGCCAAATTGGGTATTTGAATTTTTTGTTATATGCCATTTTTGTAAAAATGTATAACAGTCTTGTTGAAAATGTGGCAGTAATGCAGTGATTTGATTAGTTCAAGAAGAAGAAACGTTAGAGAAGAAGCGTTTTCACTGAATAAATACACTAGACTAAGAATTGCTTTATTTTTATAAAAAGTGCCTTGAAACTATTGACAATGCACTTTTAAGGGTGAACGCACATTTTTCATTGAATTTTTAATAATATAGAAGGAAATTTGATGATATTGCACAATATCATAAATGTTAAAAATTTTATAAGAAAACCAGCTGAAATATTCTTCTCTCAAGTTTCTGGTTTACTTGCTCATGATGGCGCGTTTTGCATTCCCTGTGTAGTAACGCACAATGGAGCTACCCCCGTTGTGCCGAAGCGCGCGAAGTCAAGTGCAGAACGGTAGTAACGGCTGCAGTCGGAACTAAGGTCCTAGTAACCATCACCAGCCAGGGCCCAACCCTTCCCAAAGGAGGTACCTCTGGCCATTGGAATGGAGGTAACTGAACCCCCACACTATTACTATACCCACAGGAGAAGGGAAAATCTGGCGGTTTCTTATCCACGAACTCGTAGTGGCTCCAGGGGAGTTCCTGTATAGTAAAGAAAAGCTAGTATGAATTTTAGACCTTTCCATTAGCATTAGGCTAAGGGAAAAGTCTAAAATTCATACTCGCTTTACTCAATTCTCAAAATACTCAAACTTGATACAGATGTGTAATTTTGGTTACAAGACTATTACCAAATTTCATTTATTATCTAGAGAGAACGACAGACGTTTAACCCTTTAACAGATTTTGTTCGAAATTTGAAACACATCTACAATTCTGATGATAAAACCACATGTCAAATTTTATCCATCTAGCTTGTGATGTGCTTAAGATATCATATTTACATGCACACTACTACTACACCACGTCACCTAGAGCGTAGATCGTTCCTGATGAGTTTGGAATGGTTGTGGGTGGGAATGGGGGAGGGGCTAGGTGGTTCTTTAAAAAAACATGAGAAAAAGGAGAGGAAATATTTATAAACATTTTGTAAAAAGTTTAAAATGGGTAGGAATGTTCTTAATGCATTCGAATTCTGGAAAATGCAACTGCAAAATTGTTGCTGCATTAGCATTGAACAACATTTTCTTTTTCTTCTGATAAACTGTACTATGGAAGGAGGGTAATGGGAAAACTTAAAGTTATCAGTATGAATCTTTCATACGAAGTGATAACTAGCAAAGGTACCAAAAGAGAGAAAAAAGAATCCAAATATATAAATACACACAAAGACAAAAACTAACTAACAAAGGTAGAAAAAGAAAAGGGAAAAAAAAGAAGCCAAACATCAAATATATACAAATACAAAAGCAACACGCACTGGTGAAATATGTTCTCTAGAATAGGGTGGCACGTAAAAATGGAAGATCGAGTATGAACAAACATTTAGAAAAATAAAACAATAGAAAGGTATCAGACATAACAAATACAGGGACGGTCAGACAAACAGACTTCCCGTAGAGAGATTTCATCCTTATATTAATAGGAATCTACACGTATAATTCTGATGTAGATGCCTCGTATCAAATTTCACTTGTTGTGCTTCTGAATTCTCGTTTTCACTGGCAGACGCATACTCATGCATAATTCCAAAAAAGTTTGACTGGACTATGTAAATTCATGAAATATGGATACTCACCAAAACCTCTAGGACGAATTTTTCGACAACTTCAATACTTTTTATTTCTGCTCTTCGTTTGAAATAAATCATAAACTGATTTTCAACTATGTATTTGGTTTAAATTAAAATTTTTAAAAATCAGCTTTTTAAAATCTCTAATACTTCTTTAAATATCAATATTTTTGTTTCGAAATCCTTTTATATATGTACTGAAATATATTGCAAGCGACCGTGATTGGATTTCAGCATACATCTTATATTGAGCTTAGTATAACTTTTTACTCTAACTAATTGATCCCGCGCAGAACATCTGAGCTCGGTTATGCGCATGCCATGATTTTGACGACTCTTCTAGAGCCAAACTGGCGATTCAACACTCCAAGAAAATTTGCCAAGACAAAAAGGGCGCCAAATGGTGTGCGCTTAGCAGAAAAGTAGCCATTGGTTCACAAAAGTAGTCATTGGTCACATGTTCACAATAGTAAGCTCCATTACCTTCACCTCAATTTGTGAATCGACACGATTTTATCTTCGTTGACTTAAATTATTTTGACGTTGATCTAAAAGTTCTTTGGCTCGCATAAGCCCATCTGCTTCCTTTCTAACTAATCTCTTTTGAATAATTTCATCCAAAGTTTCATTATATTGTAGGAAATATTCTGAATTCGGTTGAAATCTAGAAGTTGGTACACATTCTTAAAATGCTGTCAAACCGCCAAAGCAAGACGTTGACAGCTACATTTCATTGGCGCCAAATCACCAAAGCTATATGCAGGTAACACTTGCATTATCTTGGCGACTTGGCGCCATTTTAAGAGTGTGCATCAACTTCTAGATTTCAACCGTGAATTCTTTATCTTAAGCTCATTTTTGTTAGAAAAAGTTATTTTACACCGGTGCGAATATAGTAACAAGCTATACTATGAAATTGACCTAACATGGTGGAAGCTACTGTATTTGTTTTGTAAGCAAACCGATCGTTCCCACCGGCAAAAGAGAAATTAACCTCTTTTCTGTGCCGCGTACCTTAGTGTTTCATATATATATGAAAGGTTTTCATGGTTGTAGTCAGTAAAAAGCCGAGTTACATTCTAATTTTCTTTATTATCCAAATATTTAAGTCATTTTTATGAGAGTGGCGGACATATGTCCATCTTAGTTTAAATTTCAAGTAAAAAGCGAACAGAAAATATATATCCTTGCATTTCCTCAGATAGGGATTTAACATATAGATACGTGACCAAAGGGAAGGGAATAATAGCTATTTTTAATAAATTACGTTTTTTAAGGAAAAGCATAGCGGCAATAAGTCGCTGATTTCGCGATTTGTGTAGGCGCGTGGAAGTAATTAGAATATTCTTTTAGTAATAAATATGCCAAAACGCGAGATTTAATATACCTCCAGAGCGGGAAATAAAACGAAACTGGAGTTTAAGAAAAGCGATTTTGGAATACATTAATATAGTACTAAGATTTTAAAATATATAATATTAGAATTTAAATTAAAATTTAGTAAGATTATTACATACATATATATATATATATATGTAGATGTAAAGTGAAAAAACGAGAAGATTTAACTCCATTACGTTTTATTACTTGCAGGCAAAAAAGCGCTCTGTATTAGCTATTTATTGCATGTGCACTTTTATCATAAATGCAATGTAAAATATACACAGAAAAAATTAGAGCAACCTAAATAGAAAAAAACAACGCCTTGTCATTTTTAAGACTTGAAAGTGAAAACAAATGGCATAGCTTGTGAAAATGCCATTAAGAATTTTTGCTTATGAACTTATTTAATTGGTTATCGTAAATAAATATCTAAATATTTCCTGAAGTATTACAAATTTACAATTTTTACACATTTATTAGAAGGGTAAGAGCAACAGAATAAGGCAATAAAATCAAATTAGAAATTTCCCCTTAAAATTAAAAATAAATTATAAACTAAATGAAATAGAAGAGGTTTAAATACTTTTTCTAATTTCCATGAAGATTTTTCATTAAAAAAGTTTACATTTACAAAGGTTAATACATTTTCTAAAAAAAATAAAATCACAGCTATTCAATTATCTACAAATAAATCATAAAACACAGAACTCGGCCCGAAATCGAAAGTTTCGAAACAAACATTTGATTTCGAATTTTAGATTTGTGTAATTTAAGACAGTCATTTGCGTCATCCTAAATCCAACACCAAAACTGTCAAACTTTTAAGTATCGAAATTGCTGTGAGAGCTAAAGAGGAAAGTGACACCTGTTAACTTATATTTTCCGACACAAACCGGAAAGCTGTCAGTCTGATAGGAAAAGTGAGAACAGTTTCGAAACGCGTTCGTCTTATCAGAGAAGAACGTCACGTGATAACTTCGGCAAAAGAAATGCTTCGAATTTGAAACGCAATACCTTTTGACAAATCTAGAACGTGATTCTAAAGGTAATTCCGAACTCATACAGTTAGCTTGCATTTTCGATTATGATTCGATGCTGATAAATTCATTTCTTAGTTCATTGGTGGCAAACAAATTCGTTAATTATTTCATTTTTCCAACGTTGCTGTTTGCATTTATCTATAAGTTTGCTAAGGTATAGATAAATGCAAATAGCAGGAACTTTATTTAAAAGTAATATCAAGAAATTTCAGGTTATATCACATGAGTTATCAAAATGGTTTTCATTGATAAATTAATAAACGTTATGAGTAGGGATTGCAATCCGGGAAACCGGATCCGATAATCCGGCGGATCCGGCATTATTAGACGTCTACCGGATCCGGCACGAATTTGCCGGATCTGATCACCGGATCCGGTAAATTAAAAAAAATACACGAAACCGAATTCTTAAAAAAATGCTCGCGTTGCTGCATGAGTAGGTACTTAAATGCATGGTGCGTACGAGTCGTTCGACATTGACTCACCTGCTACCACACTTTGCGCCTGGCTATGATAGAAAGATTTCATAAGCTGAAAGTGTGTATAGATAAAGCTTTGATTGATATAGGATCTGACACAAAATTTAGCGACCTAGAATGTCGAAAATAAAATACCTGGTGGACAGTTTGCAGCTATTTAGGTTGGCTGTAAAGGCTCTATGCAGAAGAGATTCGACCCTGTTAACTGCTGAAACAACACTAAAGTTTATTTTAGAGAAGTTGCTTACTCAAGACACAGTGTTAAGTGCTGAATTATCTGAGGCATTGCGTGTGATGATAAAAGAACGCCGCACTACAGTAACAGGAATATTAATATACTTACAGAATCCAAAAAAATATGATGATGATACAAGACGAGCTGATGATACATTTACTATGCTGGAAAAAAAAAAGTTATAGGACTAGAAATGAAAAATATCTTAGAGTTATTCAAGATGATAGCTTTAACGAAAACGTAGATAATATAGTAGAAAAAAACTTAGATTCAACGTCATTGAAAAATGATTTGACATTACAGAAAGAATTACAAATGCAAATCCAGCAAGATATGGAAACCTATAGCAAAAATACCAAAAAAAGAGAAAGATTTTGAGAAATTATTAAAAAAGGAAATGAATGCATATTAAAGTGAAGGAGTTCGAGGAAAATACTTGTATTCTATTCATGAGTATTTGATGACAATAAAACCGACAAGTGTAGAAGAAGAAAGAGCATTCTCGGTCGCTGGTTATATTTGTAGCTCTGTAAGAAGTCGATTGGCAGATGATACAATTAACACTATTTGTTTCCTACTATCCTTTTTTCAAAACCAAAAGTGATTTTTTGAATAATTATTTTACTTAAAATAATAATTTAAAGTAAGTATATTAAAAATAAGAAGAAGTTTTAAACTCATTATTTTGATAATTGTGTCATTGATTAAACAGATTCATGATGATTGTCATAATTATAAGAATATGACTGCTTGGCGTGTCTAAATTACCTAATTATTGTTATCTCAGTTGATAAGCTTGATTTAGTTAGATTTAATATAAGTTACTTACATAATGTAATGTAAGTTACATTACAAGATATCATTGATGTCACTTGTGAAATGTAGTAAGTGAGACTGAACTTAACCACCGTCATTATCTAATTATTACTAAACTAATATAACAATTACAATTTAACTAGTTACACTATACTAAATTTTTATTTTTGATTCATGCGTAAATGTTGGTTAATTATAACAGTGAAATAAAGTTGATTTCATAAGAAATAAAAGGTTTTTTAT
Organism: Araneus ventricosus; assembly: GCA_013235015.1. Lineage (NCBI taxonomy): Eukaryota > Metazoa > Arthropoda > Arachnida > Araneae > Araneidae > Araneus > Araneus ventricosus. The sequence goes on from BGPR01000196.1 coordinate 616,762, forward strand.
AAACTTTGTAATTCACTCACATGATCATCTTTTATACAGCTGATTTTGGAATGAAAAGGCAAAATAGTTTTGATGTGACCAATCCGACAGAATTGAAATTGTTGCCGGATTGCAATCCCTGGTTATGAGGGCTGGTCAGGATTCAATCAGTTAAGATAGGATAAGAATGATTTATTATTTCTAAGTTACACGTGGATAAGTATAATTTAAAAAAAAGGGATTAATGTTTGAGACCAACGTATCGGTCGAGATTTGGGCTTGCTGATGTTTTTCAACTGGTTTTGGCCTTTTCGTCAGAGAGAATTTCTTCTTTCAGGACAGTCACTAGTTATTGCGACAAGAGCCACTACAAATTTTTTTAATTTTACCATTTGTCCTATGCAATGTCAGTGTTTTTTTGTCTTTATCCGTGATGGTTGCCTGTGACAACCTTAGAAATATTCATATATCATGTTTTCTGCCAGTTGGCCCATCTATTTTATAATTATTGAATGATAGGAAATCGTTAATTGAAATGTAGCTGCGAATATTTTCTCATTTATACCATAATTTTTCAACTATTATTAATTGCTATTGTACTTTTCTTACGACTACACGGTTGATCAAAACATTTGTGAAGTAAAAATTGCAAATTAGAAAGTAAATATATACCTAATTCACAATACTTCCAAATAATTAATGAATTCTATAACCTAGGAATCAAGTTTGTAGGTAATTGTTCGTAAAGAAATTTAACTATTTGCATATTTTAAATATTATCGAATTTATATTTTATACTTTCAGAAAAATTTCATACGTCCGCAGGAGTTTCATCTAATATTCCTGTCATTCATACGCTTTTAATTTTTTACAAAGTACAGATTCATAAACTATTTTAATAAATCCAATAACTTAGATTGTCAATTTCAAATTAATCTAATTGCTATACAATTAATAACTGTATATCGAATTTATATTTTATACTTCCAGAAAAATTTCATACGTCCGCAGGAGTTTCATCTAATATTCCTGTCATTCATACGCTTTTAATTTTTTACAAAGTACAGATTCATAAACTATTTTAATAAAGCCAATAACTTAGATTGTCAATTTCAAATTAATCTAATTGCTATACAATTAATAACTGTATATATCTCATGTTAATTTATGTTTCAGTTGTTTTAACAGAAACATAAATTAAATTATATTAGACTTGTTCCTATTCTGGCATATTTATTTATGAAGAACACTACTTACCGTTATTTTTAAATGAAATGCAGTTAGCAAATCCAGCAATTTTGAATTTGAAATAGACACTTTCAAATAAAAATCATAAAGGAAATTTTGGAAATTCTAGACTTCATTTCTTGTAAATTCATGTTAAGTGATGGAATTTGAAAATTTTAAGAAGGTTTTTATTGTAGAGACATTAATACATTTTTATTGCATGGCGATTTGAAAAGGTTAGGACTAAATTTACATTAGGTAAATTAGGTCGTTTACATTAGGTCAATTACAATTAGGTCTCACATACCAATTCAAATACGTTTTAAGCCACAACGTATTCCAGAGAACCGCATTTGTGCATTTCTGGAGGGTATTATCTGACCTAAAGTGGATTCAGAATGCCCAGATATCATTGATCTAGAAATATCGAAAGTAGGGTAGAGTCCTGAAGCATTCTGAGATGACAAAAACTGATAGTTTACATTGAACTTCAAGGCGATTAACAGTTTGTTTTACAAACTTTCGGTTCAAACATGTAAATGACTTACAAAGAGGAACGCTGTGCTGTAAAATGTCTGTGGATACAAACCTGTGTACAATAGCTGCTCTACACCCAAAATACATGAATCCTATATATGTAATACTGTAATAACACCATTTTAAATTCACTATGTCTTTGATTTGACCATATATGATTTGGCTCATCACTGTCAAAAATACATTTGTTTTGGTATGGTTCACAGACTTTTAAAGTTTGTCGGAACCCTTTCGAATGACCCTGTACAAGTATATATTCAGATATTCTCGGTAGATTAACATGGAGGGGCAAGACAGGGAAATTTACATAAACATGTTGTAAAATTTTCAAACCCAATGAAAAATTTGTAAGCAATCTTGTTTCTCGGTAATGACATATTCTAATTTTTATTTATTTTTCATAAAATAATTTTTCAATGCATGTTTAATAACATTTATCAAATTATTATTTTTTATATAAAATAACAAAACTGCGGATTAGAATTTTTATAACTTTATATGTATTTTAGTATTTATCAAATAAACCTAGCAAATTATAATCCCAAAGAATTTCAAGAAGATCTTACACAAAATAAACCTTTTTTCTAAAGTAGAGCAGAAACCAACATCTTTCGCAAGAAAAAATTCAATTTAGTCATAAAAAATTTCCTTGCTGTTTTCTTATAAAAGATTTGAGAACGCCACAGCGGATTTTTTTCCACTTTCCATTTTTTATGTCATATGGTTGGCATTTTATCCGCTTTTCCTGACATAAAATGCACTTATGCAGATGTCTCAGGCTTATCGCTTTCGAAACTGTTGCCTTTGAAGTTAAAAAGCTCGATTTACTGAAACACTTACATTCGAGATACCCTCAAACTGATAGTTGGAAAACAACTACGATAAGATGTAGTATTAGGCTGTTTTATTTGTAAAGCATGTATAAAAAATGCATTGGGGGGACGTGAGTATTTCTGATCTGTCACTTGAAAATACAGCCATCATGTGCATGCTAGGACACGCATGAAAATTTATACATTTTCCTGTATAAAAAGTAAAAGGACACATTGTAGTTTGCGAAGATATATTTGGAGTTTTGTCTGTACCTATGCAATTTTTTCCACAAATAAGCTTTTCTGTTAAACAAATATCAGAATTTAATACTCATAAAATCATCTAAACTTTTAAATCTCAGATCTGAGTCAGTTTCACACTGGCGTTATCCGTTATGAAACAAAATGTGAAAAATTGTGAATGTAAAGCATTGCCCAAAGCATTAAAAAACCCTCTTTATTTTAACTCTTTCTAACATTCAATATAAAATAAATTATTCAAATATTATTATTGTGTTCAACAAAAAGTTAATTTGGATGGTTTCGGTGAAAATTTTAATTTATAAAATATATTTTTGTGCATATGCAATGAAAATATATTTATTTCAATTATTACAGTAATGTGTGATGATTTTATTACTTCAAGGAGACTATGTCTATAAGTTGACATAATGAGCCATGAGTAAGTAAAAATAAAAGAAGAAGGTGAAAGAATGATTTTTCCAATGAGAATGGGACGTTTTGGAATTTCAATAAGACAATACATTAATCTACTCTAAAAATATTCATTTTGTTTTCACTTTGCATACAAAAAAAGACATTTTAACTAGCTAACTAGCTAACTAATAACTAGCGCCTAAGACCACGGCTGTCCCTTACTGGTTTGAATGGGCAGTCGCAGGCGGGTACTATCAACACCTGCACGAAGCGCCACGGTCCCGCACCAGAAGATGAAGTCCCAACCACTCTAAATAAGCTAATCTCCTCACCCACTTCCACTCACGAAAGCCGCCACCCGACATCTCAACCAATGCCCAGACCACTTATTTTTATCTCAAAATAATGAAAGATAACAGTCTCTAAAAGAACAGCCCATAATAAATGTCTGATTCTTCAGCAGTCCTTCATCGGAAGAAGAGGAAGAATGCTTAACGTTGATTAGAACAGAAAATCCAACTTGATCGTACTTCGCGGGATTTAGTTAACTCTCTCGATACTGGAACGTCCCAAACGTCCCTTCAAGGAAAAGACGGTGACCGTCCGAAACTTCCGAATATCACTGTAAATTTTCCATCCCCTTTGGTTAAGTGTGATTGATTTCACACCCGCGGCTCCCGCTTTCCATGTTAAAGTGGCTCGCCCAGATTGGTTTGGAGAAAAGGGGGGGGGATTTCTTAGAATTCGGATAGTGCCAGCTGGCATTGTGGTTTTAGAGTGGGAGAGTGAATTTCCCTTATCTTTGAAAGAGGAACTCGAGCGTTCCCGTATTTTGAGGTCGGTCTATTCTAATGATCTCAGGAATCAGAGGGTTAAACCCTTAGAAACTATTGATTTTCCATACAATGTCTTCAAAGTTTGGTGCAGGAGTAAGTATTTTGAAAAGGCATAATTGCAGTAATTCCATATAAAACTTCATAACTATTTGGCCTGCTTCTTCTGCTTTAATGGGCATGTTACCATTGATGATCAAAATATTTATTGATTGATGCAAAAAATCCAACCATACTGATTTTTTTAATATTCTACCTGCTGTAAAAAATGTATTTTACAACAGTATACTGAGGGTTACGAAATTAAACTCCGAATTTCGTTTTGAGCTACAACTAAATAAAAAAGGCATGTTCTGTCAGAACAAAATACATTTTCATATAAAATATAATTATAGCTATGACTCACAATGAAAAATATTTATTTAAATGTTTCTTAAATACATCATATTTATATTGCATTCGTGAAACTTGAAACAGAAAATATAAATATAACTTAGATTGCAAGGAATATTGTGTACAGAAATTAATATTATATAATTAATATTATTAATAGGCATATAGTTATAAACTGTAGTTAGTTTGCTTTCAGAATATATAAGAAAATTTCATGCGCAAATAAAATAATAAATAAGAACGGAAAAATATAAAAATAAGTAATCATGACATAGCTTTTAAATATTTTTTTTTCCTGATGAATAATTTTTACAATAAAAGAGATAGATTATTTCCTCATTTCTTATTCATTAATATCTGGTGTTCTTAACAAGTCTATCAAAAATAAGATTATCCGGTTTTCCGAAATATATTTATTAATCGGAAACAAATTTTCTAATTTCGAGACTCAAACATCCTTGATAAAGTGAGGCCGCGGTGGCCTAGTGATAAGGTCTCGGCCTCGAGGTCGGAGCGTTCCGGGTTCGAGACCTGATTCTATTGAAATTCCGCCGTCTATGTGGACCTGTTGCACTTTAATCATACGTATGGGACCAAACGTCCTCCCACTGATATGGTGCGGATGTTTGGAAAGGAGGGTTACAGCTCAGGTGTCGTCCTCGTCATCTGAACGGGGTTCAAAAGTACGAGGTTGGGCCCAAAATAGCACTCGGGTTGCTTCGAACTGGGACATTAATATAATTAAACGAAACTAAAATCTGGGTAATATTTACACTGCCCTTCTCTTCAGTACTGGCTTTGGAGGGAGAAGGATGTCATGGCCGCTAAAATATGCTTTAAATTCAATTTAACCTAATAATAATTTTTGAGAAATTACAGTATAAAGTTGGTAAAATACTGGACATCGCCATCATATAGAGTTTCTATCTCATATCTATATAATGATTATTATCATCTATCCATTCTTAATTCCATTACTCTTATTCTACAAAATCTTCGACCTCTAGTTATATTTCTAAGTACATTTTATGTGACATCTGACAACTTTTCATTTAAAGAAGATACAGTCTTAATAAAAAAAAGTGGATTTTTATGAATCATGTCAATTTTAGGTGCTTATTTTAGATATTTTTTTCTTAATAAAATTTAACTGTGCAACAAATGGACATTATAAATCCAGAAATCATGTCTAAAATAGTGAAAGCTCGCCGCTCACTTTTGACGTAAACCATTTATTCTAGAGACAAACCTATAAACATACCTTTCATTAAAATTAGAACACAGTAAAAAAGTGTCAAATATTTTCACAATAATAAGCACGGATTTCACGATGAAACTAATGCCATAAAATTAAAATATGCCTAATGTATCTTAATTAAAAACTTTACCGCTCGGATTCAGTAAAGTTACCACTGGAGAAATAATAAAAGTTTCATTCCAACATTAATATTTCTAATTGTTCTTGATATTTACAAAATATTTTGCATTTTGTTAAAGTGCTTTCCGAGATTGGTGAATTATCATCACGCTAATTTTACGATAGATTTCGAGGAGCGTTTTAAACAAATTCCTCATCTATAAAACATACCCTCTCATTCGAGAAGGATTGAAAACTGGTGTACTTCCCATCACTATGAAGAACATTTCACTTTCTGTGCGCAATAAATTTATCTCAACCGTTATTATTAGTTAAATATATGATCAGTGCATCTACACGGAACAACACTCAGAATTATTAAGTGTAAGTTGCAAATTAGAAGGGTAAAATATATCTCTTGAACACGAAACTTGGGAGATTCATGGCTGGGTCAGATATTTTGTGCTCGAAACTACGTAATGCTCATTTTCTTAAAAGCCTGTAAAGAGAGCTTTGGGGCTAGGAAAAAGGACTGATAGGCTTTCTGAGGAAAATATCTTTCATGCTGATAATAATCTGGGGCTGTCAAAGCAGAAGATTGCTTTTAAAACCGCAGAAAGGTTCTGTTCCTGTACCGGAACTGGTAATAAATAAATGTTTCAAACCTTTTTCACCATATAAACTAAAATGCATTCGCCTGCTTTAAAATTCCAGAATGCGTTTTTTGATGTGATATTAAAAGCTTGCATAAATGTTTTCTCATATTATTAGTCAAGCAATCTTAAGGAACAAAGGATATTCCATGAGACAAAAGAAATACATTCTTTTTTTCTTGATTTGAAATAAAAGAATCATAATCAAATATTCGCCAAGTATGTTTCGGGCTTTTAATTTTCAATATTTTCAGAAGTACAAATTTAATTTAAAAGGGACTTATAGAGAATTTTCTTTCTTTTAACATTAACACTTTAGTTTTGATTGGAGTGTTCCGGTTTCTGGAAATTTTTATTATTATTATTTTCTTCAGCTTGGTGTCATTCTAATAATAGGCTAACTGTTCTCGAGTTTTCGATGGTTTTAGGAATTGTTTTGTTTTCTTTTAAATTGTTATCTTGCCCATTGTAAAGTTTTTGGTAGATGTCTTGTGTTCTTCTGTGCTTTTGTGTGGTTTTGTAATTATTTTTATTGTCTCTGGATTTTTGTTTGTCACTGTTTGGTTTTAAATGCTATTCATTGAGCGAACAATTATTTTGAACTTTTAGCTATCAGGTTATAAAACTTAGCTTTTAAAGTAAATGAATCGATTTTTTGTATTTAATTATATCTCAGAAATCTTAAGAATACTTTATACATGATTGTTTAAGAAAATATACATATAAATACGAGCAATCCGCTTTTGAACTGAACATGAAAAACGTTAAAAGACGTTTGCGCCGCTCAGAGGGTTAATTAGGTTATCTTAATCTTTTGTATGTGTTTTGTGTTTTTATGCTTAGTTTTCTGCGTTTTTGCTCTTAATCTTTTTGTATTTTGTGTTTTGAATGTTAAGCTTTTAGTGTTTTTGCTCTTTGCGTTTGGTGTTATTGCTCTTACTCTTTTTGTGCTTTGTGGTTTTTTTTAAGGTATTGTTGCAAACGATGATTTTTAAATTGTTCTGCTCACCCCTTGGGTTCTTTGTAAATTGTTTTTCAATGTAGTTCATTTCTTTTGTTTTATATTTCCCCTCCGGCCTGTGGAAGGCGTTACACCCTCTTGGGTAGGCTGGTACGGGACGGGTTGTAAAAAAAACAAATCAAATTGTAGCTATATGAAATATGTTTTCACAGGATGTCGAGCTTTGTCTATAATTGATTTATTTTGATATTTAGCATCTCAGAATTCCCCGATATTAAATAGCATTGAGACATTTGTTTGTCATTTTTTCCACAATGAATACTAAAATTATTCAAGAATACTAATTAATCCTACTGTGTTTACAAAAGGATAGACAGCTTCCATTCCCTATTAGCACAAGATATTTTACGATAACTCCACGATGTTCCTATGATATTCTGAGTGCCGCATAACATCGTAAAAATCGAATATTGTAGAGCATCCTGCGATAATAGGGATGCAATTTATAACATAATTTAGAGAAATTCTGCTCCATGTGACAGTCAATTACAATAAATCTATTTTAAACACAGATTTTTCAAAAATAACTGGATTATTTTTTTATTATAGTTCGTTAAGTTTTAAAAGTTCATCTTTCAAATTTTATTGCTAATAGAAATTATATCCGTATCAGGATCGTTCTAATATCCCTCATAAGCTATGTAGTATTGCAGTAAAGCAATAATTCAAAAGTATAGAAATACAAAACATTTTCATGGTATAAACTAATGCTAAGTATAATTTCTAAAATTCAGTTTTTACAGTCGACGAATTTAGATACAGATTTTCCTTATATTATCCCTTATGTGTACTGATTTAATCAATGAAAAAGGTGTACTACAGAAGAAGAAATATATATTTCTATAAACATTACTAAGTTAAAAAGTATTGAATGTCAACCTATGGCTTTATACATACCAAAACGTAATTATTTGGGAAAAAGTGCCAGATTGAGCTCATTTCTAAACGTTTACACATGACAACAAACCTAAATGGCACTTTTGCCAAAATATCCAAACAAGACTTAAGTAACAAGACACGTGACTTCCATTTTCTTTTGTACATTAGCATGTTGTGAGTTATTCGAAATGCACACGTGCATTATGTACAAGATTTAAGAAATTTTAAGTACGTGTGAAATGCCGTTTTAAGTAAATATGCTGCATTCTTAGACTTTTTCAAACATATCCTTGAAGTGGGATACAGAATAATTAAAACATTTATTTCAGGCTGAAAGATTTCTGGTGGATTTCAGTTTCGTTCTAGAAATTCGTTTCGGATAGATTGTGAATCAAAAGATAATTGTTTGTATGTTTTAGCGAAGAAATATGAAAATCACGAAGAGAAAATATTTTATAAGTATGAAATTTGAAAATAAATGTTTGTATTAAAATATTATGAGAAACATAATTATTCGATTTAAATGTTTATATAAAAATATTGTGAGAAACATATTTATTCTATTGAAATGTTATATTAAAATATTGTGAGAAACATAGTTACTCTATTTAAATGTTTCTATTATATAATAGCCGCCTTCGGCGACCAGCTTGTTCGTCGGGCACACACACACATATATATACAGGTGCCTTTGTGTTCAGTTTATTTGCTGTATTAACGCAGTTTTGCGCTGAAATTTCTTATTTGTTTTTCATTTGCCTAATTCTCAGTTATGTAGACTACAACAGTGCCACATTTCCCCTATCGGCGACTTTCGAAACTAATTTTTTTTTATTACAGAATGTCTTTCCCCATGTCGTCATTAGTCCCCCTACCGAATTTGGTGGCATTTCAGCTGATAGATCGAGCTATAGAATGCTCTGAGAACTGTCAATTTAAAAAATTACAATGTATGTTATATTTTTATAGCGGTAAAATATCAAAATAATCAAAAATGAAAAAACCTGAACTGTAAATACACTACTAAAATAGAATACCATTAATAATTATAACATTATAAATATTGCACAAATCCCTAGATATCAATATTATTGTATAAAGGAAATAAAGCTCACTCTATAGGAAACAAGAATCTAAATCATATCAAAACTCTATATAGTGGAATTCGAGAAAGAAGAAAAGGCCAATCTAAATAAATTGAGAATTAACAATTTTAAAGCCCTGTTGAACTGAGTAAGTTAAACTAAGTTTTTATGGATCCGACACCTTTCACTGAGTTTCAAATAGTTCTATAAATAAAAGAGTAGAAACTTCCAAAATTGTATCAATATTGATAAGAAATAGAAAATGTAATACAAAACAAAATATATACATGGCCTGAACATGAAATAAAACGAAGCATTAAAAACTGCTAAGCTATTTTTAAAAACATTTTGAAAAACCAGCCATGCGCAATCAACTATTTTATTCTAAATATTAGCAATTTTTAAGTTAAAAAATTAATGTGCATTTATGTAAGAAGTACTTCAAAATGATGTATGGAATTGAGAGAAGAAGTTAACAAAATTCGCAACTATAATACAAAAAAAAACTTTACTTTTTTCAACCAAAATCGTCACGAAGCACAGCCAATTATATACAAAAAGCAGACCGCTTATCCAAATCAGCTCAGCAGAAAATCAGAAAATTATTATTATTACGTCTATGTTCATAATAATATGTGATTTTTTAAAAATGAATATTAAATTAAAGAAGAGAGAGAGAGAGAGAGAGAGAGAAATGCATGTTAAAATAATAAATGTAAAGATAAAATCTTAAAAATGTTATTATAAAATTGTCAATAAAAACGAACACTAGTTGTAGTAATGGAACTATTTATAATAGTTCTTATATATATTTATCTAAACTCTATAAAAATATTTCTAATTCTAAATACGAATATATTATCTAGAAAACGAAAAGCGGAAATATGGAAAAGTAAATATCGTAAAATATTTTATATAGCATTTTATTATTATTCTGCCACTTTTTATATATAGTCATGAGGAAAAATGTTTCAGTCAGACTTTTATTGAAAGGAAAACTTAAAAACTTTTATTGAAAGTTTACTTTATACAGTATTTCGCTAATAAAATTTGCAGACATAATATGAAAAAATCTTAAAATCTCCCTTGAAAAATATGTATTCATAATGAGCTATGGAAGTTTAAAAATTGTCTCTGGATTGGTTTTCGATTTTCAACAATAGTTTTGTTATTTAAAAGCATAATTTAGTCTTTCATCATAAAAAAGAAACAGTAAAAAACCTTTATTTTTATTCCATATGCAAGTTTAAAATTTTAATAAAAATACTTATAGAAATTTGGTAGGATATAAATATCATAATGTTATGCTCAGAATTTATAAAGGAAGATATATATTCCTCTCTTATATGCTGGAAGCTTTCAGAAATACACTCGACAATTATACAAATGCCCAGCATTCCATGGAGGATTTTATTCAGAAACAAAACAAAAAATAACAAAACCGAAAGATATGTGTGAGTGTTCTGCTTCATTCCTACGCATGTTTCTGTAAGAATACCGTACTTACTTTTGAAAGGCAATTTCAAAGACTTTTTCAAGGTCAAAAATCAAATTTTTAAGTAATGAAAAACTTTTCCAAAACTAAAAAGACACTTAGATTGAACAGACAATGTTAGTAGCTATTGATTTACATTGAGGAATTTATGAAAGATAATTCTCTTTATTATAATTTCTAATCTTATTATTACTTTCTCTAACAAAAAAATATTATTCCTGTTATATGAAATCAGTGAATAGTCGTAAAAATGTTTCAACACAATTAATATGCTGTTGAATCAGATAAATTTTCTATTATTTCTGCTTTTACATTGAAGCTCAAATTTTAGGAGAAATCTCATGTCTGTAATTTGATAAGTACACGAGATAGGAAGGTACATGTGTAACACTTCTAAAATAGTTTGTATAACAGAATTTAAAGTTCAAAAATACAATGTTCAAGGAACCTGAAAATCAAGTACTTAAGAAATTAAGTTGATATGAAATAAAAACCAATATTCCTGCACCCACCTGGGCATATATATTGTCTAGAAACCTACAGCATTTTGTGCTTATATTTACCCAGTAATTCATAAAATACCACTTCATATTATTTACAAAGAATAAATAAAATTAAATATTAGTTTTTAATTGAAAACTAATTTATAAAGATTTGTAACGAATTAAATTTACTTTGTAACATTGTGCTACTGTATCTACTTGATATGGAACAAATATTGAAAAACTTTGTTAGTTAAGGGGACATACGACTTTTAAACATCGAAAAAATGGTAGAAAACTGTCAAATTCGATACATTATATCTCTGAAACAATGCAATTCACAAACTCACTTTTTTTCTAGAAAAATATCTGTTCTTTTTCTTATAGTACACACATATTGAAACCTTCATAATCGTGTGTATTTATATGAGATAGTAATAAATAAGGGTATGAGTTTTGGAGGGAAAATGAAAAAGTCACCTTGCGCGCATTATTACGGATAAAATATTTATCTAAACACAATATTTTGGGTATCTACCCTGTTATCACAAGATATTGTGCATTATCTCCACGATGTATTCGCAGCAATATTGTTCGGCGTTCTGTGCTAATAGGGTAAGTAATCCAAACAGTCTGTTTAAGAAACTGAACCACAATTTATTAACATTTAAATTTTATTTCTATTTTATATACTAATTTAAAATAAAAATAATAAAAATAGTTAACATTTCTACTTTTTTAATCCCCCCCAAAAAAACACCTTCTTTGGAGGAATATGTACAAAAATGTGGTTCAATTTGTAGAACATAGCAAATTATATGTTAGGTGCAAATTTTATGTAAAAATATTCGATAGTTCTTGAGATATCGTGCGCGTAAAATCAAAAAAACACATTTTGAGATATAGTGCTTTAAAAATATGATCATATTCAAAGTTTACGTTGAAGAGCTGATACATTTTCCTTCATAACTTTCATAATTATAGGAATTTTTTTAACGCGGATTATTTTAAATTGTTCAGAAAAGACAGGGAAATATTATATTTTTTTTCATAAAATTGAAAATTTTCGAAGTTTAACAGTCGTATGTCCCCTTAATAAGAAACATTTTTTATATCATGCCAATCTTTTTAGCCAGTTCTTTAGTTTGCTATATTAAACATAGTACCTTGCAATTAATGGACGAGAAAATACAAAAGAATTCAAATAAAACCTTTGAACTTTTGAGTTTGCTATGTGCCATTTAAAGCTCAAAGACAGCAGTCTGTCTTCCAGTTTGACAAGAAATTGCCAAAAACTTCAGATTCGTCAATGGTTCTCTGCCCGCTGAACATTTGTGTCTAACTATTTCAGTAAAAGCCAAGAAGAGAAAACGTATAAGAATACACAGCTCCTAAGAAAAGATAAAACACTCTAAAACCAACTAAGAGTTATTATGATTTAGAACGAAAGTATCAAGGTGCAGATCTAGGGAAGAATGTGAAAACATTTAAAAAAGTCGTAGGGATAAATATGATACATTGGCTTATTTCAAGCTTTTAGAAATTATTTAAAATTGAATTCGAAAATGATTTTTCTCTCTTTTTGAAAAAAAACTTAGGTAGCCTTGCTCAAATTACAAACTTCAAAACCGATTTAAGCGATACATATTAGCATTAAGTTTATCAATTAATTCTATATTTTTTGTAAGAAAATGGTATTAGATTTTTTTTTCATTTTTCTCTTTCTAGTAGTAAAATGTAAAAATCACCTTTTCGATCTCGAGAAATATTTAATTCCTTCTTTGAGAAGTAATTCAAGTAGAAGTTCAGTAAAATTTATCAGAGCTTTAATTAAACATTTAAAAACTATCGACTTTTCAATGATAAATGCATTTTTAAACTCAACTGTTTCTCAAAATATTTCTGAAAACTTTCATCATATAAGAGAGCGCATGACATCATATATATCTTTCTCTATAGATTCTGCGCATAACGTAATGTTATTTATATCCTACCAAATTTCTATAAGTATTTTTTTTAAGATTTGAAACTTGCATATTGAATAGAAATAAAGGTTTTTTTTCTGTTTCTTTTTTATGATGAAAGACTAAATTATGCTTTTAAATAGCAAAACTATTGTTAAAAATCGAAAACGAATCCATAGCCAATCTCTAAACTTCCATAACTCATTATGAATACATATTTTTCATGGGAGATGTTAAGATTGTTTGTGCATTAATGACTATCTTTCAAAAATATTATTCATGAAAACGACGCAAAATCACTTTTGCATACCTTTTTCTCATCATTTTGTTCAAAAGTGTGCATGTTGATTAGAAAAGATAATATGGTCTAAATGGAGTTTCTAGACGGAGGATTTTAATTTTTTGACGATTTTGAACAGTATCAAATGCTGTTAAAAAATTTAAAATACATAATAAAGCAGGTCGGTCAAATTTATTACAGTCTTTTACAAAGCTTTGCAACAAATTATACTTAAGTTCATTCGTTCTGACAGGCTCACATTACAGGAATATGTCGATAATTTTTTGCTCGCTAATAATAAACTCGCTTTGAAAAAAAACGTTCTCATATTGTATAAAACGAGAGCTATTTTAGTTCAAAATGTCCCATTTTGAAGCCACACAAGGGCTATTTTAAAACGAACCTCATAATTTTGAACATTGTTCAGTTGGTGACATCTGGATCAGCACTGCCTTCTTCCAAACTTCTTTAAGAGTGTTTGACTCTGGCCGAATTAGCATGTTCTTTGAACATGATGGATCTCTGGTGGGGTCAGATCTTGAACTTTCAACTTTCCGACTCGGAAGACGAAACTCTGCCATCAGCCTACCAGAATCCTAGAAGACTGCAAACTTTTTCAGCTGTGTGCAATTTGTAGCGCTTGATTCACATATAGAACAATAGATTATAAGCTTCGGACTAAGTAAATCTACTTAAATACGCAAAAAATCAAAAATATATTCATTCCAGGATTACAGTACTTGAGACAATAGATGAGTATCACCGAATTGCTTGATAATAGGTTTAAAATGAAGCAGTTATTCAAGGAATTCTTTGATTTTAGAATTCATGTGTTAAAAAAATCCATGCCTGAACATTAGAATCCAAGTAACTCTTAAAGTTTTATATAAATTTTTTTGATCCCACAAGTTCATGCAAAATCCTCTTGGAAAATTCTGTAACAATACAGGCCTAAATTATATTTTATTTAATGCATTATAAGAATTAAAACTTTTGTTAAACTTTTAAATTAAATCATCTTCTGGTCTCATGATGTTTGGCGATAAATTTTTAAGCTTTTTATTTATCCCAAGATGTTACTGCTATTTAGTAACAATCAGATGTTGATTGTATAATGTATTAAATTCAAGGTAATAGCATAGAAAATTAAACTAAGAAGTAATGTGAATTATTGTAGGTTGTTGCAAATGTATTTAAATTGCTTAAAATTTCGAAGAGGAAATCGAAACATTCCATCCAAAATAAAGTATAAAAAAGAACTTAACGTTCTGAAATTTCTCGACAAAAGTCGAAACTTATGGGGAGATTTCAATATACATTCTTCGAGAAAGTACTCTTTCTTTACAATGCTATAAAAATGAAGCTTGTTGTTTGGAATTGATGTGCATTCGTTTTTTGTCAGCCTTTGGTAACATTTTCTGCTAAAGCAGGAAAGACCCCAAAATCTTCTGCACGCATCATTCTTTTTTGAATTCTATTTTAAATTCTAGACAGTTCTTTGTTGAAAGGTATTTTTCAAAAAGCTTTCAATGCTTTTACGGATAGTACTCTATCAATTCTTTCCTTAATTCAAAAGAATTTTTAAGGCTTTGTGAGTTTGTTTTCCAGCACTCAAAGTATTTCTGTTACTTCATGAAGAAAATTATGCAGTGTTATTATTAAGCATGATGAGAGAACTCAGTAGCTGCATGCTCTAAGTAATCCATTTCAAATATTCAGAACGTTATTTATTGGAAAAGTGTATTTATATAATTGGGAATTGTTTTTATTCTTCCTGTTAACCGCTAATAAAGTGACTGTTATTTTTCTGAATTGAAATGATCATGATTCAATGTGTTATGACCGAGATTTTAGAAACAAGTTAAAAAGTATGTATTTTGCATTTCATCGCAATTAAATGCGATGCAATCCTGCTGATTACTGTCTCATGCTGCTTTGTAACCAAATACAAATTCATGGCACCTGTGTCCAAGAGATCTCATAAAAATTGAATGGCTCTCGATGAGTTTTGTAATTGGTCTCATTTTTAACGTAGGACTACGTTCCTCCTATTAGGATTACAAGAAGGAATTTGATTCACACACCAAAACGCCACAAAAAACGTTGTATGGGCGATCCTCTATATATCGGTAACTACATATGTTAAAAACATAACTAATGTTTTATTTTAGAGATAAAGGGTAATAACAAAAGTTAGCAAAAAAATTTGAAAATTGGAATTTTAGTTCAGGGACTACTGAGTCGCAAGTTGGGCAAAAAATACGCATGAATTGGTGACGTCACACGCTTGAGGTGCGCGCGCACAATTGGCTGACTCTCTCGCTTACCATGTTTTCGCGAGCGAGATTTTGTGATTGAGTTGAAAATTTTGTTCCGAGAGGCAAAAGAGAAACCGAGAAACTTCCAGAAACAAAAGAGTCAAACGAGTAAAGTAGACCTAATCCTTTAATACCAGCGGCTGTTTGAGAAAGGCAGCCTTCGGTCAATTTTTTATCTGTATTCGTAACTACTTATAAGATCGTATACATGTATGTAATACTTGTTCTTTCAACGTGTATATGTACCTCGAGATGAGATAGGCAGTTGATATAGCTCCTTATGAATTATTTTTATCCAACTTTGGTCTGTCTACCTGTTCTGCTCAAATAGCTATAGCTTCTGAATTTTCATAATATCTTACGAAACTACTTCGAATGGAATACATCAAGAAATATGCTAAAAAGGATACTTGGTATTCTTAAACGGAGGTTCATGCATTTCCAGTAAAAACAGATTTCGAGTAATCAGTTTGGAGGGAAAAATGAAGTTTGTTGTGTTGCATAGTAAAAATTGCAAAGTTGCAATTCACTCAAGGTTTGAAGGTAATTGCTTATGCCATTATTATTTGAGCCTCATTTTTCCCAAATCAAAAGTGCGGATAATGCCGTAAAATGTAATGGATTCTCTCCAAAAGATGCTGAGAAATTTGAGGTTTCAGTATAATAGCATTATCTGAAACTATAAAGAATTTCACAACGATTTATGAATCTCGATCAACGATTATGAATTTATGAATTTAACTAATCTTTTTTTCTTGAATTTTGTAAATGATTCGCAGAGTATGAAACAAAAGTTGACACATCCCCAGCAAAAAAGTATTTGTTTAATTTAATTGCGATTGTTATTCGGCTGTTATTAACTTTATTTTTAAGTTGTTTAGGACATACTCGTTAGAATACTAATCTTCGAATGCTATCCTTAAATAAATATTAGGGTGGGCAGAAAAAAAATTGAGATTTTTTCTATGTTGCTATACCGTGGAAAATTTGCGAATTGGGAAGAAATAAAACGTGGAAAAAATTAATTAAATTAAATGATATCTTCTGCTCCAGCTTGGACCTTAAATGTCATAAAAAGAGGCGAAACTCTACTGCTGTTTCTTTTAAATTTAATTTTTTAAATTTCAAAATTTTTATTCATCTGTTTATCATAACATTTCCTGTTAAGTAATAAACTTCTT
The DNA here is from genome assembly GCA_013235015.1 of Araneus ventricosus. Lineage (NCBI taxonomy): Eukaryota > Metazoa > Arthropoda > Arachnida > Araneae > Araneidae > Araneus > Araneus ventricosus. The sequence continues at coordinate 633,915 of BGPR01000196.1, forward strand.
AAGAGTTATAATTTTTTGTTGTCAAAATTGGTCTATATCTTCCTGTCACAGATTCCTTCCAAAGTTGACAAAAAATATGTGAAATTACTTCATTATGGAAAATTTGGTTTATAATCATTACCATAAACTAAATAATTCATCTTGTTGATGAATTGCATTAGGTGGATGTCAGGATATATGCATAGAAACCGTTTATTTAGTTCTAAAAATATGTCAGTTTCATGCATTTTCTTTGTTTATGGTAACACATTGCAACACTGAACAAGATTATTTGTTATTTAAGAACGAAAGGTAAAGAAGAAAATAAACAAATAAAAAATAATAGAGATTTAAATAACTTTTCAGCTATTAAATTATATTTATGTCTCTTTAATGTTTTGCACGGTATTTTAGTCTTTCTTCTCATCTTTCTTCTAAAATTACTCGCATATACTTTCGGTTGGGTTTCTTTTCGTGTTTTTTTAGCTTATTTTATTAATGTTTTTGATATGTTCGTCGCTCTGGTATACATATGTGATATTTTAATTTTTTAAGTTCTTTAATTCTTAAATCACTTTTAACGAGACCTCATTTTAAATACATCTACTTTCATCGTAATAAGCGCACTGCAACTTTCTTCTCGAGTCACGTGCCTTTTCCAGGGAAATTCCCTTTTCTGGATACTAAACTTTGTGCGCATTCCTATCTGCCCTTTTTCACGCCAGCATGTAAGCGTTCAACAACAACGCGCCGCTCAGGCGTAATATTTTGAATACTGGTCATGGAGCTACGTAAAAAACGAATCCTTTACCAAGGAAGAAATAACCTAATATCCTCAATGCCTGAATAAAAGAAGATTAAGCCAAATATTGTCTCTTCCATGACCAAAATGGACTACACTTCACCTTCAGTAAAGCATGATCTTATATATATATATATACGCATAGATAAAAATAAACGTATACATAAATGCATAGTAAAACAAACGAAAAAAACCCTTAAGCAGTTAACACAATAATTTAAGATAATAAATGAAAAATTATAATATTCAAAACAATAAAAATATTACATAGTCCCCTTATTTACAAATACTATTGTCGAACAAAAATGCATCTTATTCTATAAAATACAATATTGCAAAAACATCACCAAAACTGTGTATAAGTAAAATTGCACTAAGAAAATTTAAAAAGCAATTCCGTTGATTAAAATCATTTTAGCCAATAGAAAATTATTACAACTTATTTCTATGCCCAGGGAATTAATCGTGGGAGTAATAAAAAAACGAGGATGAAATCAGAAAAGAAAGAGTATTGACACGAATATGACATCAATAAATGGATATTTTTTTATTTGAAGTAAGCATAAATTATTTTCGACAATAATTCCCGAAGTTATCATCCGAAAACGGCAAAATTAAGACATTAAAAAGCAATGATGACAACCTATCAGCGTAGAAAGATTACTTTGGATATTTTACAGTGCTTTTGTGAATCCAATCAAGATCAGTTGGAGGCATAACACCTAGACAAAATTATTCTTGTTCTTATGTTATAATATGTGAATCTCATGAATAGAATTATGCGAAAAAGTTGAGGGGAAAATACCCTTGATTTGTATCATTATAACGATTGTTAACTAAGTGTGATTCAAAATAAATAACAATTAGAAATAAATTTTATGATTTTGAAAGAGAATATTCATTTCATAAAAAAAGAATATATATCGCTTTTAAAGAGTATGTTGATTATAATTGGGGGTGTCAGAATTTTTAATTGTTTATAAGAATTAATTTTCCTACTGTTATTTTTAATTGTGTTACAGTAAAGAAATGGACTCTAAACATTATTTTGGAATGAAAATTGCAATGCTTTTGATTGTTTCCCATTGCACTTTGATTTTATCCAAAAAAACGATATCAACCTTCTTAACACGTGAGACTATATTTCACTGGCATATTCAGATATATTAACAATTGATTTAGAAGAAAACTTAATATGAATTTTAAAAAGTTCCACTGTGGGTAATATAACCCGGGTTTATATGCGTCGCTCCAACTATTTATACTTTATTCTGACCCAAACAAAATATTCTGAGGGCGTTCAGAAGAAATATTCAGAACTGCCTAAGGGGATGTCATCCCTTTACATTCGAAATTGAATCCTGTGCATGGCTCGACTTGTAATTGCTCCAGAGACTGCACATCTTCGTCTCTGTCACTGCCTGTTGTCAACAACATTGTCTAAAGGCTTGATACCGACAGTCGAACACATCTTCAATGCGACGAACACTGCTATGTCGATAGACTTCTCGCTTTGTATAAGAGCTTCAAAGCAAAGCCTTCTATAAACTTTCGCATATTTGAAACCCTATTTACATTTCCAACTTTCCGATTATAAATAGTGCTTTGTATTGTAAAATCTTTTATGTGTTTTATATTATTTTAATATTATGTATTTAGGGTAATTTCTTGATGAATACAGGTATATATACAGAAACAGAAATTATTCTGTAGTCTACTATATTGGACTAGATAGTTGAATAAATAGATTTAATTAAGTTTACTGGACACAATTTTTGGTAGATAATGAAGAATTCAGGTTTCGTTCTTGATTTGTTTCTGAATATTCTGAAATATGGCTAACTAATGGAAAATACACTTGGCGTGACAAACAAATTACTATAAAATACGATGGACTAAGTTACTAGATTAATTATTTATGACATAAATTTTGATCACTATATTTATATTTGATGCTAGATATAGATTGAAAGAGTGAAAGAGAATTTCGTTGAAAATGAAAGCATCATAATAAATTAGGAGAGTGAAATTGACTTATCAAGCTATATTGAGTGAGTATTCTTATCACATAACAATGACAAAACACAATACTGATTTGATTACTGATACAACAATACTTTACTTTATACTGATACTTTACAACAATACTGATTTTTTTAAGATTGAATTTAATTAGAATTAAATGCAAAAATTGTTGACAGATAGAAAAAGTGTGTACAAAATTTACTAAAATGTTGTACCAAAATTTTAGACTTCTGGAAACATGTACTAAAGCTTGTCCACAGCCAAGCTGCTATATTAATTGTTGAAAATTATATTTACTTGGATTGCCTATTTCAATACTTTTAATAACAACAGAATTTTTTACTTGTTGACATATAAATGCTTAAACTTGATTTTTTGTTCATGGTATCTTTAATATTTTCAATTTTTTAGATTTTATTTAAAATTGATGCATTGTTCAAATAATGACTTTTTAGTATAGGATTTGATTCTTGATATGTTTTGTTTACTTTATTTCTGTATGATTATATACAAGCTATATTTGGATTTATATTATATATATATATATATATATATAGGAGTCGTTAATTCTTAATTCTTAAGTTAGTGTTAAGTTAGTTAGTTAATTCTTAAGTTAGTGTTGATGTTCCAATCAGTGAAATACGGTTACTGGTTTGACATTCTTTGAGGACACAGAAAAAACACTCAGTAACTCTATTAATAACTGGGATGATGTTAATTACGACAAAGTTTCAATGACTTAATTATTTGTACAGTCAGGGTAACGTCAGCGTTAAAATCTAATCACTTGCTGTTTGTTTCAGAACTCAAAATTTTGAACCAGAAATAGAACTCAAATGGAATAAGCAATCCACAGTTGGCTTCCTCACTGTTCCCAAAGTTCCGCATCACATCAATTTTAATACATTACATGCAAGGACTGTATGTACATATGGTCTGGATTTCGGTTTTCGGAATATTAAAATATAGGTTAGTTTTGTCATTCCATTTACAAAACTTTTACCTATTTTCCGTTTTACTCACAAAAGGTACTAAGGTGAAGGTAAAGGTAAAGGTGGCTAATGGTTCAAATAAATCGTCGCTGAACAGGCAACACTACCTATCTCATTTTTTTGAAATTTCAAAGAGACAGAAAACACTCAATTTTTCGCAACCAATAACGAATATTTCTGGATTTTTTAACATCTGATATAGACATCAGACCGCATGTTCTTACCAGATGTGAAAAAATTTCAGAAATATTCGTTATTGGTTGCAAAAAATTGAGTATTTTCTTCCTCTTTGAAATTTCGAAAAATTGATATAGATGGTATTGCTTGTTAAGCGACGAAATATAGCATTTGTCAGAGAAGATTTGAATAAATGTAGCATTTGCCACAGAGAGGATTTGAATGAATTTGGCAATTATCGCATAGAAGATTTTATTGCAACATTGATGTGTTAATTTCTTTGATTTCTTAGATTAACGTACAGATTTAAGAGTGTATGAGAACTGTTAGCCACGAACACCGCAATCATATGACAGAAGAACAACATTAAGAAGAACGGTATGTGACTACCTTCGGAGCACTTTTTTTCAAATTTTTAAATTTTTAATGAAACATTCATGTTTTTATTTAAAATGAGTTATAAAACTGAGAATTCCAATGCAATTTCAATGGAAATTTCATTCACTTTCAAATTATAGGCAATTTTTAGCAAACTTTTAGTGAAAATTTGCACTTACGCCAAACCTCCTATAAGAAGTTGTATTGAATATATTTCATCAATATTTGCACAGTATATAGCTAACATGCTTATATGTGTTATGAACTAGGATATTTTTAATACCTCGAAAGGTGTTGGAGATATTCCAAACTTTGCGAACAAACTCGAATTTTTTAAAAAAAATCATCGATTTTTCTCACTAAAAAGGCAATAAAATAAATAAATATAGGCAGAGAGCTTAGATTCTAGTTCATAACATAGCTAGAAACAAATAAAACATTTTGGCCAAATTTCATTTTAATATCTTAAAACATTTTCCAAAATTATGTTTGCCGCGTAGAAAAATATCGAAAATTCCAATTTCTCAGAAAACGCTTTTAAAGATTTTCATAGAGTACAAAAAATTTTGTACACATCTTAGAATCTTAAAACTCGCCATATTTACAAGTCAAACCCTCTTTTACTTGATTTTAAACGATTTTTGTGTTCTTTCAGCTTGTCAGATTTTTTCTGAATAATTTTGTATAGTAGATAGTTAGTGGTGTCTCGATATCTGAATTAGCTTTTTGTCAATTTCCATGTAATTTTTAAGCATCTATGGATAAATTTACATTTCAAAACACATGAGAACAGGTAACAGTTCAAAATAAATGGAATTAAATTATAAAACAGCAATTTGAGCGACAAAAAGTAATTTTTATTGTTGTAATTACTGTTGTGTTGTATTTTTTTAAAAAAGCGTCGCCAAAAACCAATAAAAGAATAAAAATAAGAAATGGAAGATTAAATCCATGTTTTTAGACAATATATTGCTTGAGAATTTAAATATAGTTGTTCAAACTAATTGTTTGTATTTTTAAGGCTCTTTTAATTGCCACTTCCGGTATCAGAATTGTAACTTCCGGTTATTATTTATGCTATAACTTTATTTGTAATTATAGTAGAAACAAAAATAAAGCATTTTTAGATACCTAAATGTATGGACTACAAAATAAACAAATAAAACAAATTTCGAAAATTTTCTGTAAAACGAGGAATTTAGGGTAGTCACATACCTTAGTCATCAACTGACTGCTTTAGCTCTGTCATAGCATCAATACAATAACATTAAATCTGAGATACATTTTGCATATAGCTGGCCTCAAATACATAGGAATTTTCCAGAAATGGGGCCTTTCGACTCCAAAGCCAAATCTGTGACCTAATTGACTTTCGCAGAATGGAGGAAATTGAGTCAACTTATTTCTGTTTGCCACACTGTGCAGATGAACCTTAAAAAAACTTATTTTTATGCAAGTTTATTTTAATTTTAGAATATCCGAGTTAACTTTAAGAAAATAACTGTAACAAATAATATAAATAGCATCAAATTTCAGTAAAATATATTCACCTAACCAAATTAAAAATGAATTGCCGACGTAAATTTGTCCAGACGTACAATCATTAGCATTAGCTTATGTGAATATTTCAAAAATTATTGTGCTGATAAAGCACGAATAAGAAAGTTGAATGATTTTAATTGCTTTCGCGAATCAACATTCTTCTTGACATAACCATTCATTTTAGATGACGCATAATTGGTTCGCTTAACGACAAAATTGGTCGGTAATTGGCTTAATGGAAGCTTTCAAATTTTTGTGTTTCACTCATTAGAAAATTAAAAATGTTTGAATGAGTTTGAAGCGGATAGAACAAAATTTGCCCGTGCGAGATGTACTTTGATTTAAGTTAAACATCTTCAGATTTGTTCAAATAAGTTTTAATGGAGAGATATATTTTCTGATGGATAAAAACAACTTTTAAGGAATGGAAAAGCTTGATACAGAAAAATCTAGATTTAAAGTTTTTAGTGAAATATTTTATTTTTGATCTTGTAAAGGCACTGGAATTAGAATTAAATTTCAAATAATAAATTTCAATTTCCAGCTAAAAAATCTTGCCTTTATTTTATATATGATTTATTTTATAAAAATAATGTAATTAAAAATAGCGTGAATTGAATAAATTAAATAGCCTTAGTTAAGAATGAATTGAATTATCATACTGTATAATATAATTTCTCTAAGGGAAAGTTAAAAGTTTTATCTCTAATCTCTCTAGTAAGAAACAAAAATTCGCTGTGGTGATTTATTATTCTCAGTATTCTCTATCCCTTTATTTCCCCCATTATACCTCTAAGTACTTCCTTTTGATTTCCTGTGGAAGAAATGAGAACAGATGCAATAAAAGTAATCTCTACTACTAATAAAGGAGAATGTGCGTGTGTCTGTGTGTTGACGCTCTGCAGGACAGATCGCTGGACTTAGAGCTACGAAATTTGGCACAGATATACTTTGAAGGATGGGAATGTGCACCTCTGAGCTTTTTTTGAAATTCTAATTAGAATTTTAATTAATTAAATATTAAGCAAAATTTTGGAGTTTTTCCTTAATAACTTCCGAAAGTATTACAGGGCAAAAATCAGTTTTATACCATCTGACAGTGCAAACAATTACCTTTTCAATGATATATCAATTAAGTTGTCGTACAATTTTTCTCAAATTTTAATAACCTTTTAAAAATATTTTTTGGCATAATTTACAACAATACTTTTCATTGTTGCAACGTAATTGACATCGGTTTCATTGTTTAAATAAATATTTTTTGCATGCTTCTTTTTTATTGTTGAAAGCTAAGATAAAATCTTAAAGTTTAATTATATGTTTTAATCAGCGTAATTTCATAAACTAATATGCTGCTGGATGTAAAATGTGCCGCGACATTTTAAAGTTAAAATCAAATGCATATTTTGCAAGAGGAATAAGAGACTGAAGTTGATGCCGTCAATGGGCAATTTTATGCTACATGACACAGACAGTTATTGGACTCCATTAGGGACGTTCATGCAGACAACGAGCAGAATAGGTGCAAGGCTATTGAAAGAACGTGGGTTAAATATCTATCAAAATTTTAAATTTAAAATTACTTTGTTAAGCGAACCATGAATATCAATTTATACATAAGAGATTTAGTTGAAATTATATTCCCGGCGAACAATAACAATAAGAAAAAATTACTTTTTACAACTTTTTCTCCATTAAATGTTATTCTTTGGACTGTTGAGTAAAATTCATATTTCAGAAAAAATTGCTTGAAATTCCTTTCAAAAATTGTTTCCTTTCAAGTTAATAAGGATGATTATATAAATTTTAAGCAGGAGAAATATTCAGCTTGAAGTAAATATTTCCATATTTCATACATATTTCGAAAGCTTGCTATGTCTTCTGTATATCCTGAAAATGCAGATATTCCAGTACTCATTCAATTAATGTGTTATGTTTTCCTTAATATTCTCTTTTTGTTTATTAATTTAATCAAATATTAGTTTATCCGTTCAAATTCAAAACCATAGAAACAACACATAAATGTATTGTTTTTTGGTCAAGAATTCATACTTTCTGAATTTAAAGCCTGAAGCTCAAATAAACCAGACTCAATTTTTCAACCAAATCCTTTGTTCTTTAACAATTTTTATTATAAAATTCTCATTTACTACTATTAAGAATTCAAAACCAAGACAACCCTGTGCTGGAATCAGAACCTGATTTCCTTAAGACTATAAGCAGCGAGGTTTCCATTGCTAATACAACTACTCTGGAATCGCTAGATAAGAATCAAAACAGTGGATTCTTTTCCATTTACTGAGACTAGTTTTAACCATTAAGACGATCACTTAAACTCCCTGGAATATCGCAACCCGTAATAGCATATGCCGAAATTGGTGACGTCATTAATGACGTCCTCACTGCATTATTTCGGTGAAACCTATAATTAACACTGAGCCAATGTTTGATCAAGTGACGCTTGTAAATTCGAACTATTGTCAATAGAAGTCTTCGCACCATCCCATACTGCGTGAGTGTTCTACTTCATAGGCCTGCGAAAAGCCCCCGTTTGATCTGATCATCAAGTTTGATATTCGATGAATCAATAGTTAAATTAAAATGGACGTGAAACTGGTTTCTAATACCGATGAAAGGACGAAGATGTAAGGAGTAATACTGACTATTGCTCATGCTAAAGACATTCTTATATGACTATTATCCTTATCAATGGCGATATTATTAAAACTTTTATTGAGGTATAATTCGTTAGTTTTGGAAATATCGTATTCTAATCGAGGTATATGGAATATGAAGTAAATGTGTTCATAAATTTTAGCTTACTGATGAGCCAAATTGTTGATATTCCTTAGAACAATCATTAAAGAAGCGGGATATACATCATACATAAGGTAAAGAACGCAGCTAAGCAATGTTCCATAATTCAGTAATGCTATGTAATCTTCATTCATTTCTGTATTTATTTCAACCTTTTGCGGAAAGGTACGGTGTATAGAGTGAACCAGTGTATAGTGCTGATAAGCAGAATAAATACTAGTGAAGGTGGAAAGCTCGCCATCCCTCTAAAATCTTATTAGTATTCCTACTACTTGCCCAGGTGGTTCCCATTGACCTTGAAGCCGTCAGTTTGGTCTGATCGCGCATGCAAATGTATGAAACATACTCCATAAGCCAACCGGACTATCCTGAAACACCAGGACACTATCCCTTCGACTGTTTTGAGACTAGTTGACGAGGAAAGACCAGTTGAGAACGATTCTGATACACCAGATCTCAATGGAGAAGTGACTGAATACAGCGACCACGAAACCGATTCTGAGATTTATATGGAGGGCAACCCAGTTCACGAAGACGATATCAATTCAAATTCGGAGACAAATGCGTGTATCATCCATCTTTTCAACTCTAAACTTTTTATACAATAAAAATAAATTTGTGTATAATGAATTAAGCGTAGGCTTGGAAAAAACGGTGCGCCAACCTGATTCGAGTGTCCCATGCAAAGGGTTAAATGTAGCATTGGTACATAGGCGTGGTGACTGGAGACGTTTGGAGCATCCTCTTTTCTGAAAGTGGTTCACTCCCTCTCCCTCCTCCAATGCCTCTAGTCAGCTGGTGGAATGCGATCGAGCACATCTTCTCAAAAGTAATAAAAGATGCCAATTTTAATTTTTTTTCGATTCTAACTTTTGTTTGAAAAGTGTGTAAAGATATCAGGAAAAAGAATTTTCCAACTAACTTTGGGACATTGGGCTTAATGCAATTAACTCTGAATGGCTTGGCAAGAAATGGATTTATTGAAATTGTTAAAAATTTGTTACAGTTTTCTCTTACGTGTTAATTTATTTATAATCGTCCTATTTATGTATTTACATCGCGTAAATATTAAATATTATTTTGAAAATTGAACCCTATTGATTGATGTATTATTGTAATGTAGTGTGTTTTTAAAATTTATAAGGAAAATGTCATGGTAAAAGTTAATGGTAATTGATAATTGAATCGTAAACGAATTTCTTTTTGTTTTAAGTTCTTTTGCTTGTTCATTTGTAATTGATGTGATGAAATTTTTAATCTGTATTATATGTTGCATGCTATAAAGTATTTTGATATATTTTGGAATTTTAAAAATTATGAATGTAATGTAACACACAAAGTTGTTTAAATGTTAAAACGTGCTTTTTGTAACTGTCAGCAAATTTCAACTGTGTGCTTTTTGCAGAACGGTGAAATCTTTATTACTCCTTTAGTCTGGGTTTGAGAATAGAAGTGCGGTTGCAATAACGTAGAAAATAAGAAGCATTCTGGCTATGTGTAATATGTGTTGAGTATTGATAGGATAGACATACATATAAACCTGGGTTTATCACTATATTAATAACCTCTCGGCAGTGAAAAGTCTAAATATTCGTTTATATCCACAATATTTTTAACGAAGAAATTAAAAATATTTAATTAAAAATAAACTTTGAAACAGCAGCGTAGAAGATAGTATATTGGAAATCTTGGTTACAGTTTGAAATTGTGTCAGCGCTAAACTTAAAAGGCCTCTATTGATAAGAGTTTATATATTAGGTTTAGTAATAGTTAACACACGACTGCCACCGACGCGCTGGCGTGTCAAGAACCTATTATCTAATTAGATAGCCCGTTCTCTACTATAGATAAGAGCTGGCAGAGAAGGTGTTATCTAATTAGATAGATGGTTCGAATCTCAGGCGTGAATAGTGGCAGCAAATGTGTTAAAACAGACGCACGAATTTCAAATATTCCGAAATGGACCAGGATGTCAGGTATTTGATTCTAACTATTGTACCTAACAACGTTGTCATCTTATTATACAAATTAATGACAGTGTCACTAAGATTGGCTTCATGCAGCTCTACTTATGGTAATATTTTACGACTGAATTCATTCAATTTAATTTAATTACACTTAATAAATTTGGAAATTAATTATCTGGGAATGAGGATTTTGGAAAATAAGACAATAATGCTTAAATATTCTCTAATTTGGTTAAAACCTTATTAGACACCATAGAACCATCACATCGCATTCCAAATGAAATATTCATAAATGTCATATTATTATCTTTCATAAACATATGAAAATTCGCTACTAGCTAAAAAGGCCTTCAAATTCGCGGTAAATGTTTCAAATTCAAATAACAAATCAATAAATATGGGTTCTAAATATTACTAAAATTTATAAATTAAAATCAATATTTTTATTGAAATATTTTCACAAATGTTTAACTCCTCACCATTAAATTAGAACATAAAATTGGAGAAGAAATCGAAATTCTCGAAACAAATATTTGATTCCGAATTTTAGAATCTTCTAATATATTGAGTGGACTCAAATTTGTTTTCTCCAAACCGACAGATACTAAAGCTTCAACTTTTTATTGAAATGGTCATTGGAAATAAAGAAGGAAACTGGCACCTGTTAAATTGAATTTTCCGCCTTAAACCTTAAAGCTGTCTGTCTGATACGAATAGTGAAAACAATTTTGAAACGTGTTTCTTTATCGGAGGAGAATTTTACTTGATAAATTTGGCAACATAAATGCAAAGAATTTGAAAAGCTGTGGCCTTTATCAATTAATCACATGCAGCTATTTACAATGTCAAGCTATATACAGTTGGTTCTATTTTTCTATCCTCATTAATATATCTGAAATCATATTAGTTTTAATATTTCAGTTATGCTGTGAATTAGGCTTAGTTAGAAATTGCCAGTAAATCTATTTAAAAATATAAGTTGACGGCAGCTTATTAAAAATATGCCAATGACGACAAAAAGACCAAGACTTCAGGGGTTTCCTTCTAACTATTACACCTAGCAACATTATCATCATATTACCCTAATAAACTCCTTAATCTCGAGGCTACTGTTTTCTTTTAGCTGCTTTAAAACCGGGATTTTTTGGAAGGAAGCGACAAGAATTGGACCCTCCCAACCTGGGCGGTCATTTACCCCACCACCCCACTCCCTTACATAACGGGACGCACGGTAATGAACTGTGGTTGGCACTGGCTAAGCTATCCGTGCGCTAATCTCCTAAGCGATCTCAGAATCTCACCTCCCCTCAAAACAAGGCAACCGCCTCAGACCGGCCTTCGTCGTTGTTAAGGGGAAATTTTTAGACCGCCTCTCTCGGTATGAGAGGGTTAATGACGGCGTTACTTAGATTGTGTTCACGCAGTTACTTATGGAGACCTTTTCAGTGAATTTAATCAATTTATGTAAAATATATTTAAGTACTCATCTTGAAAATTTGTAAATCTGAAATAAGGATTTTGGATCATAAGACAGGAAAGATTTAAATATTTATTAATTATGTCCTTTATCAAACTAATTGCATGAAGTTTTTAAGAATGACAAACTATGTAGAGTCCATTCTAATTTTCTGTCAATGTCTCATTAACGAAAATCGAATAAAAATTTATTATTTTAGTTATGCTACAAGCATTGTTTATTTAGAAATTACTAAGACATCTAATTAAGAATATAATTTATCAACAAATTATTGAAAACAAATGACATTTTCATGGGTGAATTTTAAATTAATGATTTTTAATTTTTAGATTGCCTGAATAAATTGTAATAGGCTATATATTAAGAATAATCTTTAACTTTATGAAACATTTTTCTATAACCTGGACAGATAATAAATACTCAAGGTATATGTAGTTTTTTTTTTAAAAAAACGTTATGAAAATTGTTTCTATGTAACCTGGAGAGATATTAAATACTCAAGGTATATGTAGTTTTTTAAGAAAAAAATTATGAAAATTGCTTCTATGTTATCTGTACAGATAATAAATACACAAGGTATATGTATTTTTTAAAAAAAACATTATGAAAATTGCTTCTATGTTACCTGGAGAGATATTAAATACTCAAGGTATATGTAGTTTTTTTAAAAATAATTTATGAAAATTGCTTCTATGTTACCTGGACAGATAATAAATACTCAATGTATATGTATTTTTTTTAAGAAAAACTTTATGAAAATTACTTCTATGCTACCTGGAGAGATTAAATACTCAAGGGATATGGGGCAATTTTTAACTCCAAATTGCTCAGCAAAATAGAAAAAATTACTCAAGATCCCTTGACACAAACAAAAAAAATTATAATCAATCGAGGATCTGGAGTAATTTTTATTATCATGAAATTTATTTTTTGTATAACTTCTCTTCCATAATTTCTTATTTAAATTTCTGATATATTTCAAATTTTTGATATTTTATTTCTGATATTATGAAGACTAAATGTCAGCTTAGAATCGATTAGATTTTGTTATAATTAAAATTCTACATCATTCAAAATAACTTGGTATTTAAACATTTTAATAGTAAGATAACTGAAATAATATGAGACTCCAATATTTTCCTGTGTAATCTCCCAAACCACTGGGACTAGAAACTTGATATTTCGCAGATGCTTGCTTCTTGGGTAGCAGGTGCTCACTAAGAAAGGATTCTTCGAAATTTTAATTAATTAAAAATAAACTTAAATTTTAATTTTTCCCGCAATACCTTCGAAGCATATTATCCTACAAAAGCCATTTTGACATCATCTTAAAGGTAAAAAAGTTAGCTTTCCAATTTCATTTCTATGCAACATTCTGCTTGATTGTAATTGATTTCTGAATCTGTTTTCAAACAATGTTTTTTTGTTATCGTCTCCAGCATTTTTTGGAGCATGCGTGGATTTTTTATATTAAAACTATGAAGATATGAAAATGTCTTATCCGGAGCACCAAGGTACCAATAATGTGTTGGTATGCGGACGAAGTCGCAGGCATCGGCTAGATATATCTAAAGAATACGATCTCCATAATTCAAAAATGAAATGCAATAAGATATGAAAGATATGAAGATATGGCTAGATATATCTAAAGAATACGATCTCCATAATTCAAAAATGAA
>BGPR01000196.1:647759-708040 GCA_013235015.1 Araneus ventricosus
AAAAATGAAATGCAATAAGATATGAAAGATATGGCTAGATATATCTTAAGAATACGATCTCCATAATTCAAAAATGAAATGCAATAGGTTCATACTCTTATTTTTTATGTCTAATGAGCGTAATCGATTAAGTAATATTATCAAAGGTTTTAAAATATCATAATTATAACCATTTGGCAGTTTTTAAATAACATTTAAAAAAATTAATCCTTCTATTAAACTCGTCTTCTTGTAACGGATTAATTCACAATTGCTGAACTTTCTTTAAGTGAGAAGAATATTTCGCCATGTAAGTACAACAGTTTAGATCTTTGTGAATAACAGAATTGGTGATGAATTTCTAAATTCACATAAAAATGTGTTATGCACTCGTTCAAAAGCTGTTTGATAATGAATAATGGTACCTCCAATAGAATGGAGCATTTCTGGATTAACGTGAGTGTTTGTCTAGATGGAATTCCAATGAACAAAGAATTGGTCGAAAAATGATATTAAACTTCCTCTACACAAGGTGGATCATGCCCTGAAGGATTTCTTTTTTCTGGGGTAGGAAAGTTATACATGAAACACTGTTTATAGCTCAATTTGGAATAATTTGTAGATTAATAGATTTTAAGGAATATATGTAATGATTTAACTTTTTAATCTCTAATTTAATTCTTCCTAATACCACTTCATTTTTAATCACTTCTACTTCACTCCAAGAGAACAACACTTCTGCTTTAACTCCTAGAGTCACGAGATCTCAGAGGGTTCCCCGTTTTCCAAGCGGTATTTAAGGCTCATGCACGTTACACTCTTCCCTTCGCTGATTTTAACCTCAGCGACGATGTATGCGCGTCGTCGTCCGCGAATGTGATCATAGAGTTGAAATAAATATAAATACTAAAAAAAAGGGAATTTTTAATTGTGGAAGAGTTAAAAATACAAAAATAATAGCAGACAACGATAAGAAGTAAGAATCCGGTGGATGACTTCATCAGAGGCCATTCATCCAGGCAGATTCAAAACTAGAATAGGTTTTCTGTAGAGGAAAAAGACTTTATGGTGTGAATTTAATATTAATTTCCTCTAAGGCCTGAATCCATTCCAGAATATATTGGAAAGAAAAATATTTATCCACAAAGAAGAAATTAAAAACAGTCTTTTAAACAAAGTATAAAAAGAAGGGCTTAAAATCTTACCTCTTATAAAAGTTGTGGAACAAAAGAAAGGAGGCCGTTACGAAGTAAACTTAGTAAATAGGTGCGCGCACCTATCTCCATCTAGTGAGGGATACACTAACTAAAAACTTGATAATTTTTTGTAGATTTTTCATAAATGTTTTTTGAGGTTTTTATTTTGTTTTTAATATTTTAATTTTTTTATTGTTTTTAAGCAGTTTTATAATTTTTATTTTCATTTTTTTTTGTTTTATTATTTTAAAAATTCAGAGAAATTTGCAGGTGAACCCTTATAAATGTTAGAAGGTGTGGAATGAGTATCAAAGCCACTTCCAGTGCAATAATATGTCATAAAATTGACCTTGTAAATATCATCTAATATGGAAAAATAACTTTATCACCTTTAAAATGAAATGATGATTCCTGGAATAAAGAAAAGTTTAATTTAATTAGCTGCGGAACTCCTTAATCCTGTTTCTACTGTTCGAAGAAATTTTTGACATTATAAATAGTTGTTTTCACATTATCTAAGATCTGATTCCTTACAAATTCGACTAAAACTAACACCATCTGTTGTAATTTTTAACAGTTTATCTAGGCTCATTATATGTTCTTTGTTAAATTTTTTTTCTCATATACAGAAAAACCTGTGTACATCGATACTATCTATAAAGATAAGACTGCCTATAACGATATTTCTTTTGGTCTTGGTAGAATTCCTATTAACTCAACGTATTTTCAACCTGATTAAAACGATAATCACTTTTAGACTCACCTGTCCGTAACGATAATTTTATCTCTTTTAAAAGCTAATATAGTCCCATCCCGATTTTGTTTTCTTGGAAAACGACACCCTATGGTCAAGAATGGTAGATAACAGACAAATCGGGGGAAGGGGGCTAGAAATCGGAGCTTGTTGTATCAGAGGAATCCGGATGGGGGAGGGCCTAGTTGATGGGAATGTGCACACATGTATGTTGCATCTGACTCCTGGTGGGCCCTAACTGGTTCATTCGCATTTAGCACTTCGGATTGGCCACTTGTTCCTTGAAATTTGTTTTTGATATATTGGCGCCATGAATCTAGGATGACGAGGCATAAATATTGGCATTCGAAGAAAACCTACAAATAATTTCGGAAATCGATCAAGCACTCCAGTATTTTGATGATGCTAAAAAATATGGGATTTTTTAGTCGACGATAGCCACTTTTTTTGAAAAAAAAAAGAATGGACTTTAAAGATGCTGTAGGAAAGAGTGAAGTGGATAGAAAACGAAAATGATTTAAAGGCGATGACCATGCATAAATGACGATGCTGACAAAGTTCTCAAGCAAAATTTTCATTTTGAAATGCTTAAAAAAGTTTAAATACAAAATTATATATCAGCGTTGGCACAATGAATCTAGGATGACGCGGCATAAATATTGGCATTTGAAGAAAATGTACAAATAATTTCGGAAATCGATCAAGAACTCCAGTAACTTGATGATGCTAAAAAATATGGGATTTTTTAGTCGACGATAGCCACTTTTTTGAATAAAAAAAGAATGGACATTACAGATGCTGTAGGAAAGAGTGAAGTGGATAGAAAACGAAAATGATTTAAATGTGCCATAAATAACCATGCTGACAAAGTTTTTAAGCAAAATTTTCATTTTGAAATACTTAAAAATGTTTAAATACAAAATTTTATATCAGTATATAAAATTGTATATTTTTTATGTTTGTAAAATGCAATTTTATATCAGCGATTATTTGTAAGATGAATCAATAAGCATAATAAAGTATGTAGTATATAACTACATACACGCACATAAACATTGGATGCGCAAATCCTCGAACTGTCTGTAGCGATAACCTATTTATAAATATATATTTTCTATGTCCCTACAATATCGTTATAGACAGGATTAACTGTACATAAATTTATTGTTCGCACAAATATTTCGAAAGAAATCAAAATTTAGTCGTCGTAAAATTATTAAAATTTAAGGTTTTATAAAACGTATCCTCTTTCAAAACTGCATATTATCCAGATACACGCTATTTTTTTAATAAGCTGCCCACTGCTACAATAATGCAGATATTAAACAAGAAAAAAATGTAAGAATAAAATGTTTCCCTCTTAGAAATTTTGGACTTAAAAACGTTTCGCTTACAGAGTCGACGAACGTAAATATGCTTTCCAAATAATTTAACTATGGAAAAAGAAAAACAACACGGTCTTTTAATGCGTGCCGAAAGCGCACGCATACATGTAATCAGAAATAGCATCAAAAAATTAAATGTTAACATACGGCTTTATGCACCATAATGTGTCATTCTTTGGGGTAAAAGTGCTAAATTTAACTCATTTCTAGATATCTAAACACGATAACAAACCTTAATGGCGATTCAGCTAAAACACCCAAGCAAGACCCAAATAATAAGACGCGTGACTTTCATTTCTTTTTCGCATTAGCATGCAGCCTAGTGAATTACGCGTATTGCTTACGTGCATTACGGACCAAGAGTTTAAAAATGGTTAGTACGTGCAAAATGCTGCATCAAGTAAATAAACTGCCATGTTTTAACTCTTTCGTTTAGGAAAAGAATTCCCAATGAGGAAAATAGAATATTTTCTGCATTTATTTTGCAAAGATGGATTTCTGGTGTTTAGCAATTACGTTGTTAGGTAAGGGTATGAATTCTTAAAGTGCAGTTGGAAAGGATGGCAAGGTAAAAGATTTTAATAAAATAAATTATAAGGGATATACCAGAAGTGTTATAGGAGAAGAATTGTAGGTAATTCTGTTGCTGATTTAATTAATTAAGAGTTGTTCGATAGGACTTTTTCTGATAAATAATGGATCATTTCGGAAAATATGGTCGATTCATGGAACCATTTAGGCAAGGATGGTAAGGTAATGAAATTTTAATCTTTCAGCAGGTGCGCGCCTGCAGAAGATACTTATATCGTGCATCGTATTACATATTTATATCGTGTTGTTTAACAAAAATAAATTCAACTTTTATTTATGTTATATGTATTTATTAGCATTACACGAAACAAAGATTATATAAATAGAAAGTGCGCTTAAGTATTTAATATAGTCCACAGTATAAGTATATCCTTCATACGCGCGCCTACTGCAGAGTTAATAAAATATATTGCTAGGCGATTTACAAAAAAATACCTTATAGGAAGAAAAGTAGGTAATTTTGTTACTGATTTAATTAAGAACGATTTGGCCGATAGAACTTTTAGTGATAAATAGTTAATAATATTTCTGGAAAATATAGCCCGTTAATGTAAGTAATGTCATGGTTTTTGGATATATATATTTAATTTAGAAGTGTAACCAAGGAATGAGACATATGAAAATCAGGATTAAATTACTAATATAATAGCCCAGATCCTCCGGTAACGCTCTGACGTCACCAGCAATAAAACTCGCGCCATAGCACTGCGAGACGTTAAACAACCTTATTTCATTGTTAGAGAACCTAAATTTCAGTAATTTTAAATTTAAAAGAGTAATTGTTTTTCTAATTTCAAATTTAACAGCTCTAAAATAGTGAAATAAAATTTTCTGTCGATTGATATAAAATTTATCCCGCTATGATCAATAGTTCCCGATAAATTTTAAATTAAATTAATCCTATATTTCAAATTAATTTCCGTTTCTTAATAGAAAGTAGTGAATTACGTCAGTGGTATATCATGTGCTTGATATAGTTTAGACGCCAAATTGTATCTGAATGCAATCGTGGCGATGTTGTTTTCTTGCCAAGAATTAAATTAGCCACCAGTGACGTGAATCTACCATTCGTTCTCAACCCCCGCCAGTTTCCGTTAATTCCAGCTTGCACGATGAATATCAACAAATCGCAGGGGCAAACTTTCGATCATGTTGGAATTTACCTCGATGAGTTTGTCTTTTCACATGGATAGCTCTATGTTGCACTTTCAAGGTCTAGGATTCCCAATCACGTTAAAATTTACACAAAGACATTTGAAGTACAAGGAAAATTATTAAACAACGAAAAATACTTCACACGGAATGTTGTTTACCAACAGGTTTTTTGAATAAAGAAATATGTAAATAAAAAAAATTCCTGTCATAAAACATATACTTATTTTATTTCTTTTCAATCAATGTTAAACATTTCTCTCGCTTATGTATCTATTTAAACACGTCAAATTTGAAAGGAAATCTCTTGAATGAAGAGGCAATTGGCACCCGTCAAACCATGACGGGTGATTTTCTAGTAATTAAATAATTATATTTACTTCTTTTGGCGCTCTCCTTGTGTATGATGAAAAGAAAACCAATATGCGCATTCCAGGTTTCTGGATAAAGAATAATTTAATTATGATTATATTCCGTCACACAGAGCTACGATAATTTTTAACAATCTTACAATGAAGAAAAAACTCATAGGGGAGAAATTCAATAATCATAAAATGTTCCGTTTCTAATGTAACAGTATTCTTAACGTCGATTATTGTTTCACACAAGTTTATGAAGGTCAGAAAGCAATACCTTGTGCATGGAAATTTTAAAGTCCTCTTCAATGGTTCCAGAATTCCCTTTTCTATAAAATGTTCCAGAAAAGCTTATTTACTTAGTTTAACTGAAAACCACAATTAATTGTTAATTTAAACAATTTGCAGTTTCTGTCTATTTTTTGTATTCCTATTAGCTTATGTGTACTAATTATAATCAGCAAAAATATTTTATTGATTTTAAATGAAAAAGTCTGTATTTCTTAAAAAAATAACTCTAAGAAACCCATTGATGCCCAATGTTCTCTAAATTAATGCCCAAGTTTTTCCTCATTTCAGTATAATTTTTTCATTGATATTTTATATGCTAATATAACATGTCTTGTCGTAGTGCCCCACTAAACACAGCCGCCCTTTACGATATTATGTGAAATTCTAAAAAGAACCTTTTTCTTACAATTGTATTTACTGATATATTTGTTAAATGCAAGTAAATTAATTAATGAATAATTGTACAATGTCACCCTTTTCCTCTTCATATTGCAAAACACTTCTTTCGAGTGTGACTTGAAAATAAAAAAGCCACAATATCAACCGAACGCTTAATTCGTGCTGTCATCGATTGAATATAAACGAAACGAATACTCAAATATAATTTTTTTGAAAAAAAATGAAAGGAAAAAATAATTTATGTGAGTGTAGGATTAATTTTCAGAGACGTCCCTAAAAAGGGACGGTAGGGATTAATGGGTTAAATAGGTACTCAAAAAGAAAGAATTTAAAAAAAATCTAATTTAGATTCTTAATTAATTTCAAAATAACCGAAATTTTAATGGAGCTATAACCTTAAAGTATATTGCCGTACAAATATTATTTTTGAAACATCTTAAAATTCAAAATTGTAAAATTGATTGGAATATCTTAATGAATCTCCGCGTGTTTCATCATCAAGAGTTCGAAAAACACATTTTTAGAATCATACCTGTCTTTAAATACGAAATAACTGTAAGGCTAAATTTTTGGATGCGGCATTTAGACAAAAATTATAAATCTTCCAAACTGCTAGTTCCAGAATCTGCGTGACATTTTAGACGAAATCAGTCAAACGGAAGTCTGTTTTGCAGGTTGTTTGCATGTGAATACGGTAACTCATAATTGCAATGAGCAAGATCATTGAAATTCGGCGTATGAATTTATCATCAGAAGATTGTGGATATGTATCAAATATTGGAACAAATCGATCATATAATTCTCTGTCTATCGCTCTATCTGTTTATGCTTAGGTCTCGTTTCCCCATTTCAACATTCAACTTCGCCTCCTCGTCAACCCATCATCCCCTTGTGAATTCAAAACTGCTTTAGTCGTTCTTCCAGGACTTTCTACCAAGATCCACCATTTTTCACCTCCTTCAAATAGAGTTCCAATAACTAACTCTTCTTTAAAATCGAACTTTCTAAAACTCTGTGCTGCTCATTTCTCTGCTTTTGTGTACATATTTTATTATTATTATTATTTAAATTTTTTTCATCTTTTTATTTTCATTTTTTAATTCTTTGAATGGATTTTTTACTCATCTTACAGTATTTCCATAGCATGAAATTTTTATTATTGCCCAGTTTTTTCATGTGTAATTTTGTGTTTTTTCAAAGTTTTATTTATCAACATGCTCTGTGTTTCCAAAAAAAATTATATTGCTCAATAGCAATCCTTCCTAATTGAATAGCTCCTGTTGTAAACTTGTTACGTTTTATAATTAGGTAGAAGTGTAGAGAATTTGGCAAGGTCTAGGAGAGGTCACCCCTTAGGGTGCTGTGATTTTTCTTCCACTTCATGTCCGCGACACTGCTTAAATAACCTTAAGGTTATAGTTGCAGGGGCGTTATGTTATGGGCGTTATGTTATGGGCGTTATGTTATGTTTATGCTTATATGGACGCTAAAACTCAAACAAGAGATGGAAATATGATTAAGCGTATGGTTTATAAGATTTGGTATATAGTTTTATTACAAAAATTTTAGATCAATGTAAAAGTTTGGTCAAAATCCTAGAATTTAAAAAATTACTATTTTAAAATGCATAATCGAATTTATTTTTTCATAAATTGAAGTTATGCCGAAAGCGCGAGATATTATAGAAGTCTATGAAAAATTCGTTATAACAAAATTCTCCAACTGGTCTCTGGTGTAATGAAATTCAGATAAATTTCGGTGTTTCATCAAATCTTGCAAACTAAAAAAATAAAATCAATATTCTTTTCCCGGTTGCTTATCAAGTTCTGAGCTGTGGAAGGATGCCACTTTATTATAAATCAAGGAGAATGATCAGACCATCAGTCGTTTTTCCGATACCTAATAATTCATTTCCAGGTTTATGTCTTCAAATAGATGATGCTTCTTTTAGTGAAACCCAGACACACATCTTACAATGATATAGATTCTCACTGATAGAACCGAAGCTAAATCAGCAAGAGATTCAGTCCTCGGCATTCTCGTATACTTTTGCAATACGTCGAATTTTGTGTTTGGCTTCGTCGCACTGTGAAGTGAATCAAATAAGCAATTTAGACATATTTTCAATGACCGAATGGCCCAAAACTTAATATAGATGTACGATTTTATTGTAACAATCACATACTGATTTCCATCTCCAGCATACGGCGTTTCTGAGCTTTCGCGTCAGTATTTACAACAATTGACAGACTCGCATAAACCTACAGGCTCATTTAATCAAAATTTTGTGCATCTCTACGAATTTGGAGCTGAAACTGATTTCTAAATAACATACTTCTAGTTTGTAGAGTTTATCATTTGCCGTGTTCACATGCAGATGGATGGAGTTCCCATCCGTGGATTTGGTCCAAAATTTGACACTAATCTAAAATTTTAGTGTAAGGACCACATACTAAATTTCATTGACTAGTTCATCTCTTCTTTGAATTATAGTATTCAAGGACAGTCACACCTAAAAATATTTTTATTTTTTCCAGCTCAATGAGGTCAAAACGTGGGAATTCGTCAAGATCTCGAGGTCGAATGTTTTTTGACGATTACAATAGTTTTTCCTTGTTGTAAATTGCAGTAGAGAAATAGTTTCCAGCGGCTGCAAGTGTCTAAAGACATTCTATTCTAAGCAGCGTTTCGAGAATGAAATGGAAATATCCAGAGCAAAGTAGCATTCGAAAAACAAATTTGTGTTCGTCCATTCCTCTTCTTACTGCAAAAACTACGAATCTTCTTGGAAGAATTCAAAATACATTCTTCGAGAAAATATTCTTACGTTACAGTGCTATAAATATGAAGCTTGTTGTTGGAATTGATGTGCATTTGTTTTTGTCACTCATCGGTAACATTTTCCCCCTAACAGAGAAAAGACCTCAAAATCTTCTAGATGCACTATTCTTTTCGGAATTCTATTTTAAATTCCAGGCAAAGCTTTGCTGAAAGGTACTTTTGGAGAAGCTTTCAATGCTCTTACGGATAGTACGCTATCTGCTCCTACCTAATTCAAAAACATTTGAAAGCTTTTTTTTTTCATAATGCAAATGCTTGCCTACATAAGACAAAAACTATTTATGTTCTCATGTAGGCAAGCATTTATTTCAAGAAAAAAAAATCTGAAAAGGCTTTCAAATGTTTTTGAATTAGATGTGGTTAGATGAAGATATTCATCTGTGAATTATTACAAAATATTTAAAGATATTTCATTGAAAATTTTAAATGCTATCTCTTTGTTTAAAAATAATGCCTGACTTTATTTGTCAATAAAGGTAATTTATCTACATGTGATAATCATGGAATTCTCTATCTTCTCAAGTTTTTTTAAAAATATCAACGACTGCTGAAGTATCTTTAATATATAGGTAAGAATTGATGAATTTATTTAGAAAGTATCTTTCAAAAAGCGAAGAGTATTTATTATTTTAAAATGATTATCAAAATTTATATTTAATCAAAGATAAGGCGTATCAAATTTTTTAACATTTATTTTTCGTATTTTTGATTTTTATAATCTAAATTTAAGGCAGCATAGGTACAAAATAACAGAACATTAGAAAGCAATGTTTAGTCTGTAATAAAGCATGTTTATTGCAACTTTTTTTGAAAGCTGATTGATCCCTTGGTGGTATTATTCAATTGATTTCGACGCAGGAAAGTCAAGACACCGCTTATCAAAACTCCAGAAGTAAAATTCATTATCACGAGAAAAAGAAGCCATCGACCGAAACATATGATAATCCAACGGATCAAGATCCGGACTATATGCTTGATTTGATGAAAAGATAGATTCTTTAAATAATGTTACTTCTCTAATTGGTAATGTATCATCCGAGTCGTCTGAGATCTTGCATTCTTTTGCTTTAGAAGAGCTCTCCCTATATTGGCAAAAGCAGGTGTTTTCTCTTTAAAGAAATCCGGCTGTTCACAGTAGAATGCAGAGAAGATAATTTGACAGTCTGGTAGGTCTGATTTTAAAACTTTTCATAAAAATTGTTTTGTCAAATCGTTCATGTTTTGCAACTGCTCGAGTTGTTTTATCGACATACAACGATTGTTTCCAACTATCTTGGTTTCGTAGGTAGACATATTTCCCATCTCGGCTCTGAGAAACCGAGGATTTTGAGGGATATTCAGAGGAGTTGTGCAGACTTCCATTGGATTATTTGCTTGCTATGCATTCATTTCATGAAGAAACTGCAGTATAAGTATTACTCCCTAGCTTCAAAGTAACTTTTTTCTGCTTATGTGGTACTCATCATATAATGCCTTTGGAGTATACAGGCTCTCCTACTAGTTTTCGGGTCTTATTAGTTGGATTCTCCTGTACGTTCCTTTTCGATGCAACAAGATTCACAGCTAATTGCCTACCACTTCTGTGTTTGATTTCAGGAGGTAAGTTTCCTTCCTTGAAGCGTTTGAACCAGTTTTGTGATAGCCGGTCACTAATCTTTCTAGATAAAGGCCAGTTTTGAGATATCTGATCACTACTCTTGCTGATTCTCCTTTACGTTCGCTTTCTATACAATAAGATTCACAGCTAATTGCCCACTACTTCTCGGTTTGATATCAGGAGATATGTTTCTTATCTTAACCCTTTGCCGACAGGTAAGGCGTATAGAGTGCGCCAGTGGGTATTTATCATAAGCTGAACAAAAACTTTCGAAGATAGACGACTCCCCAGATAGCAATTTTAGTTTGCAGCAAGCTTGCCACAAATTTGTCATGACAAGAGTGCAAGCTTGCAACAAGCTTGCAGCAAGTTAACGAAAGCTTCGAAGTCACCATGGAACGAACTTGCAGCAAGTTTACCACAAGCTTGGCGTGCAAACTCATTGCAAATTATACCAAAAACAGAGTACGAACACAACCCGGGAAAGAACTCGCGACCTCCCGGTTCCGAAGCGGAGACGCTAACCATTGAGTCAACTGAACTCTGAGAGGAGAAGATAGATTTCGCTAATACATCGTTCAATTCGATTCGTATACGATTTATTTTAAACTTTTTTCTTGATTTTATTAATTTTTTGAGTTAAGAATATGATTTGAAGTCAAAGAGAGAGCGATTTTCGTTAATAACAACGTTTTGCTAGTAGAATAAATTATGAAATTAGAGTTCAAAAGTAATTACGTTAAAATGGGACAAAATGTGTAAGTTATTTATTTTTCAACAAACATTGACTGTTTTTTCGGTTTAATTTTGTTTATAAACGCTAAAATTTCAACATTAAGAAAAAGGCGATATAGTTTTCTTTAAAGTGCGAGTGATATATTTAGTAAAAAGATGGAAAATGTTTCAAAAACTTTTTTATAAAAAAGTTAGTTTTTTTAACAAATTATGATTGATTTATTGAATTAATAAAAAGAAGGACGGTCTAGGAGATGCTATTAAAAATCGGATGTTTTTTTTAAAACAGAGACAAAGATAATTATCTTTTTGTGCTGTCTTTGCAGGAAGCTTGTTTTGCATACTTGCTGCAAGTTTGATTTGCAAGCGAGGGTGGCGCTAGTTGTCACAGCGAACTTGCTACAAGTTCGTTTCAAGTTTGACGCGTCAAATTTTGCCATGACAAGTCAAAATCAAACTTGCTGCAAACTTACGTGCTATCTGGGTCTCTACTCGTCTAACTTCGTATTAACATTCCTCCTAGTTGTTCCGATAGTTTCCACTGACAATGAATCAGTCAGTTCGGTCTGATCGGACTTGAAAGTGCATGAAACGCTCTCTGTAACCCAACCCGTCTATCACTAAACGACGGGAAATTATCCCTACAGAGCAAAATTCGGCTGTTTTTGAAGAATTAAGCAAGGAAATACCAGCTGATTACGAATCTGATGCATTATATCTCGATGGAGAAGTGAGTGAGTACAGCGACCTAAAAACTGATTCTGCGACTGACTTGGTGACGATCTAGTTCACGAAGAATATAGGGGCTCAAACTGGAACACAAATGTTTGTATCATCCATACATGCAACCTCTAATCTTATTATATCATAAAAATAAAGTTATGTGTAATTAAATAAGCGTAGAGTTGGAAGAAACGAGATCACTTGATCTCAGTGATCTAAAAAGTTACCTGTCCGCAAAGGGTTAAAGCGTTTGAAGCAGATTTGTGATATCCGGTCACTACTCTTGTCATGCTCTTCAACTGTACGAATTTTGAGAGGAACCTCAACGGCTTTCCTCAACCTCAACCTCATCCTTTACAACTTAATTTGAAATATTGTCTCAAGATCGATAAACCCTCTATATTTCCATCATCCGATCTTAAAATGAAAGAGGGATTTTTGGAAGAATATAGATTGTAGAAAGATATAAAGTCTCTTACGTAGCATAATGATTTCCTCACTAATGTTGAGAAATTGCCATATACAAGCTGTGCTATTCCAGCATTGCGAATTTTGAGAGGAACCTCAACGGCTTTCCTCAACCTCAACCTTTACGACTTAATTTGAAATATCGTCGCAAGATCGATAAAACCTCTATATTTCCATCATCCGATCTTAAAATGAAAGAGGGATTTTTGGAAGAATAAAGGTTGTAGAAAGATATAAAGTCTCTTACGTAGCATAATGATTTCCTCACTATTGTTCAGCAATTGCCAGATACAAGCTGTTTTATTCCAGCATTCAGAAAACGAAAATACTTCTGATACACCCAAATAAAATGAAAGAATTTTAGAGTAAATTAAAATTTTATCTGCCCATTTCTTTCAGGAATTTGTTTCCATTAAAAGACACATTCATTGCAAGATGCTCCCATTCAATTTAATGTCACTTTTTGTTTTCGGAGAAATAAAAGACGAGAAATATTGTTTGAAATCGAATTAAATATCCTATTTTATCCTCCTCAAAGCAAACTAGATCTTTTAAAAATGATTTTCATTTTGTGGAATCATGAACACATAACATTTAAAATGAATTAAATGATTTTGGAGCATGCTGTAGTTCTATCAGAAGAATGATTATAATTTTTGAAGATTTTTTATTAAAAATATTACATACATTGTAGTAAATATAATATGTACAAGAAATGCATTTGCTCTGTAAGAAGCCATAAAACATATTTCATCAAATTTATTCTTCGGACGATAAAGCACCCTTATAATATATAGGGTGCCCTCTAAAGTCACTTAAACCCCCATATTCAGAATGACTGCAGCTATAGTCATAAAAGTGTTGCCTAGGTATAGTAAAGTGGCTATGCGCTAGCCCATTTTTAGCGCCACTTGACGGCAAGCATCGGAATTAGCGTCCCTATCTCGAAAAAGATACAATATAGGTAAAAAAAAGGCAATCATAAAGTTGTAGAGCATCATCGATTTACTACAAAAAGACACTTTAGGGAGATTAATGTTAAGAATTGAACGCTTAAACCCACATTTATTTTCACGCGTTTCGAACAATGTTACGTGACAAAACGTGTTAGAGAAAGAAACAAGTAATATAAAAAAATTTTTAAAGTCAATTCCTACTTTAATAATTAATAGTTTAATAGTTTTCGAGATATAATGAAAAACGTACTGCGCATGCGCAAAGATATGGCTAAAATATGGGGGTGCTTCGATGATCCCATGGGCCATCCATATATCCAATAACCAAGTCTGTAATGTTAATAGTTTTCGAGATATAATGAAAAACGTACTGCGCATGAGCCATGCAAAATATGAAATGACAGACAAACAGACACACAAGAAAGCGAATTAATATTGCATTGTCATCTAGTTCTGAGCTATGTGTTTAAAGTTTCAAGTCTCCAGCTCATCGGGAAGTTAGTTTAAAATCGATTGCAAAATTTGAACAAGATATAGGGAGAGTGTGAACTAATAGTAGGAATTGAAAAAACAAAACAAAAAAAACAGTTTTCATAAGATGCCCTTATTTTCGGTGTTCAAAGTTCTCTCCACCAGTTACAATACACATTTGGACGCTTGTGTTAATTTCAAGTAGCACTCTTTTTAGCAAGTACGATATCACCCTGTTCCAAGCGTCAGTAATAACTTGTCGAAGGTCCTGCAGTGTTGGTGGATAAAATGTCATGCACCTGCTGTTTGAGGTATCCCATGAAAAAGGTCATTGAGGTCATTTTTGTCCGTAAGATAACATTTTCTCATTTCGTCAACGCTTCGCGACGTCACACTTGTGGAAATCACGAACAAAGAGATTTGCACTTTTAGTGTTCTGTTCTTAATAGCGTTGTCCAAAAGGTATCTTTTTGCACTAAATTAATGACGTTCTACAATTTTGTAATTGACTCTTTTTCCTTATATCTTAGCGTTTTCGAGATAGGAACGCTGATTCCGAAATTTGCCGTTAGGTGACTCTGTAAGCGGTCTCCTCGCGTAGCGCATAGCCACTTTACTAAACCTTGACACCACTTTTACGACAATTGCTGCGGCCGTTGTGAATTTAAGAGGTGTAAGGAACTTCAGTGAGCTGCCTATATGTTTTTCCAACCATTTATATCCCATTCCTACCCAAACAAGGTATTCAAAGGGTGTTGCATCACCTTCCTTATTGCTTAGAGGGATGACATCCCTTTACAATCGAAATGAACTGCAAATCATGGCTGGATTGGTAATTACTCCAGAGACTGTTGAACTTTGTGTCTGCCACTTCCTGTTATCAACAACATTGTCCGAAGGCTTGATACTGACAGTTAAATGCATCTCTAACGCGACGGATACTGCTATGTCGGCAGACACCCTGCATTGGGTAAGAGCTTCAACAAAGAACATTTTATACACTTTCGTATATTTAAATCCCTATTTGAACTTTCATGCTTTTTATTACGAAACCAGGTCATGAATTTTAAACAACTTCCTGCATTTAATATAGTGCATTGTGTTTCAAAATATTTTCTGGATACGAGCAGGTAGATGTATAGAAACCGAAATTATTCTATGGCCTATCATAGTGGGTTAACTTGTTAATAAATAAGATTCATATACCGTTAGTATATAATTTCGTGATGATGTATCAGAATTATTTCTTTGTATGTGACTTTGCTTGAATTATTAGTAAATGTGATTAAAATGAAAGAAAAGCTGTTGGATGGGGGATTACATATAACGGTCAATTTGATGGAAGAAATTATTGGCTACCTTATTTATGAAATGAATTGAACTCTGATTCATGATATTACTACTCTATGATGTATATTGGTCTTTTCCTATTGTTCCTCGAAGGGGATAAACACACAATTCAAAACAAATGTGATTGAATTGACAAAATCTGCTGAGAGGCAGATTATAAATATAAATATCAAATTTGATGGAAGAAGTGTTAACAGCTGCCTTATTTATGAAATGAAATGAATTTTGATTAGAATATTCCTATTCCATGATATACATTGCTGTTTCCTGAAGGGACAAATAATTAGTAATTTGACCTGTTCTTACGGACATACAAACATCGTGCCACTGAGAGTTCCGAAGAACGCCTGCAAATTCGAGTACAAAATTTCTTCACAAAGCACACTGCTTCATAGGAAAAAAATGGTTAAAATAACCAACACAATTTCTCGCAATTTCAAATTCCTATAAGCACTTTCAAACTTTCCTAAACACAAAATATTGATTAATTACCAAATAACATAAATTAAAATAGAATCTTAAGGAAAATAAAGAGAAAAATAAATCCACGCATGAAGATGTAGCAGGTAACAACTGCACAGTATTAGAAGTTCACAGATATTTTTTAATAAAAAAGAAGTTATAGGGTCAAGAGGACCCCATGCATGTACTTACGGTCAACTAAGAACGGGTCAATAGAAACCCCTACCATCTATCATAATGAAATTAGGTCTAGAGAAATACATGGAAGTTAAACAAAGAGATCATCATACTTTTAACCTTTTCGGCCCTAATGGGTATATACGTCCCGTAAATTAGACTTCATTCCCTACTGGTAAATAAGGCATATACATCAAGGATATTAGACTTCACTCACTATTGGTAAATAAAGCTCACCTTCATAATATGATTTTTTTATGTTCCCAGTGCTCTTAAAGAATTAGGGAATAAAATTATGATAAAAGGGTTTTGCAAACACTTTTAGATTGCAAATGGGGGACCTGAGTACTCAAATTGCTCAAGTTTCAATTCTTCCATTTTTTTATTTTACAGTAAGTACAACTATATTAATGCCATACTTAGTGTAAAATATTTCTTATTAAGTAATAATTTAGCCTTTTTAATATCAGATTTAAGACATTTTGAATAAATTCTTATTGGGGATACATTGTCCCAATCGTATTTAACAGTGGCCCATCGTATTTAACATATCCCATCAGTGATCAAATTACTACACGATTATTGTTACGAAGCTGTAAAAGTGCTTCCTTTACATGCTAATCTTTTGGCAGGAAAGAGAGCTTTACAGATGTTTCACTGGAATAGTCCCAGACGACTATACGATTGGTACAAATAGTTCCAGTCGACTATACGGTTAGAACATATTGTCCCAGGAGATTTCCAGGAAATGGGAACAGTGAAAAACTTTAAACTCATTGTATACTTCTTTTTAGCATGTCAACATTAAATTAAACTATTTTTCATAGTTAAATTTTATTCCTGCGAAAGGGTTAAAAATTTTTATTCCCCAAAATAAATAGTATATCCTTTAGTATTATTATACCCTGCGAGTATTGAACTTTTGTGCCAAGTTAATTGTTAATAATATAGTATATAAATTGTCCTATTCACACAAAGATTAATTGAAGCTTAAATAAATATCATAAATGACTTTCGTAGTTAAAGCACCGAATAATAAAGCCGACAGCAATTAATTGGTTTCATGGATAAACAGTCTGCTTGATAGAATCTTTTGTACCAGACGACGAATAATTGGTTCGTTTAACTGGTAAATGGATTGTAATCTGCTGAATGGACGGTCAAAAACTTTTGTGTTTTACCCATTAGAAAATTAAAGCTGTCTGAGTGAATTTGAAGCGATCAGAACGAAATTTGTCTAAACGAGATTCATTTTAATTTGTATGAAATGTTTTGAACCATAAATTAAAGCGGACCGTGGTAGGATTTTACCAGTTTTTACTATAATCAGTCTGGTTTTTAGTAGATATCATTTAAAATTTTCATATATATATATATATTACCGATAAACTACAGTCATTCCATTTAATTTCAACATTGATTGATTTTCATGACATTGATATATATTTCAAAACAAACAAGAAACAAAAGATAAAAATTCAAAAACAAACAAGAAACAATGGTAAAAAAATAGACAAGAATTTTAATAATTGAAAAGTATCATGGCGAGCCGCTCGTCAGGAAGAGAAGCTCGCCCATGATATTAATAAGTGCTTTTTTCTGCTAACGACATAAGAAAACAGTAAAAATTTGTCGCTATCCCCTCAAAATGCACGAGACAATTAAAAATTATATATATATTTATATATATAGTTGATTTAACCTGGCTAAGCTTATCCACAGCCAAGCTACAAATTTGAAATTGCTGTTGAAAACTCCTCCTCTGTTGTCCTCCATTAATTGTTGTAAACTCCTTATATTTGGATTGCCTTTTTTCAATAGTTTTGATAGCAACAGAGTTCATTTACATGCTAACATTTAAATGTTTAAACTTACCTTTTGCTTTTAGTATCTATAGTATTTTCATTTTTTTAGATTTGGTTATTTTGTTATATATATGTATATATTAAAGTTCTTTAAATCCTTTTCAATTTTAATTTTGCATTTTTTTCTTTTCATTTTTTTTTATTCTCTGGATTTCACCAATGTTCCCTACTAAATAAATGTATAGCACATTTTGTGTTGGGAATGTATTGTCGTTAAGATTCAACCAAGAGTCCATAAAATACTTGATATGTTTGTGGATTGCACAGGATATTTGTTTCGATTAAAAAGTTTTTAAAAGACAATATTCATTTGAACATTATGAAATGCGATAATCCAGTTCACGTTTATGGACGGACAAATCATTTAGCCAGTTAATTTAGTAAAGCTATGGGAATACCGCGTTTCTGTCAGGAGTTTTTAGAATGGTAAGTTGTCTTTTTAAAACTTTTTTTTAAGAATCTTATTCTGACATTTTATCTTATCTTATTATTATTCTCTTATTCTCTTTAAAATAAATATAATCTGACTTTTCAATGTGCAAAAATACATGAAATATTATATTAATAACATAACACGAAATCTTCAAAATCTGCTTGCTCGGCATGTGCTTAATTATGTATAAATACTCTTTTCATAAAATACACTTTTGACATAAAATAGAAATGTGATTCTTTAATACAATTCTATTTTGTACACAAATATTCTTTTTTATCAGATCTAACATCGTTATATGCCAATATTAGTTGATGAATGGATAACTAATGTAGAGAGATTTCAATTGAGAATCTTTATTGTCAGCATTTTATTCTAATTTTTGCATGATATCATTTTTTCAAATTACTTGAAGGTTGTTAAACTACAGTAAACAACTTATCCCCAGTATATATTTTTACTCAAATATGTGCAAATCAAAACTCATATTATCCCATAACAACCTGAAACTGCCCAAACACTTAATTTGATAAAAAAATTATCACACGGCTTGTTGGCTACAAAACTGCAGCTGATTACTCTGATTCATATCGTTCGGTCAAGAAGTGGCGTGAGTCGGGGGGGGGGGGGGTCTCCCCACTTTTTGCGTCAGACCTTAAATTTTTATTTCATTTTAGCTGCTTAAAACTAGGAATTATAAAAAAACAACATTTTGTGACTAAATTTTAAAATTTTATTGTCTATCCCTTATCCTCCGGGGTACTTTTACATGTCTATAATTTTTTTGCCCCCTACTTTTGCCCCCAATCGCCGCCACTGCGAACAATAGCTATTTTTTCTTCACTTGGAACAGTAGATATGTACAGAGATGTTCAATCAACAAATTAAATTATGAAATATGCCAAAAAAATTAACTTAATTACGAAAGTTACAATGTCTTCGCCTCTTAAAATATCGATATGTCTGTTGAGATAAAAATTTCTTTAGGGACAAAATACGAAGTGTGATTTTGAATCAATTCTTAAGTCAATCATTTAGGATATTTTTTGCTTCTAGAAAACTGAAGTTGATAGTGCAGATTTGAAAGCTTTCCTAAAAAATTAATCATGGTATCATGTTTTTATTCGAGCTTAAATAAGGTAAAACAGTTCAAAATACTGTACGTATTTATGTAAACATAGCTTCAAAAAATGAAATATGCCACAAAAACTAAATTACAAAAGTTGCCATGTTTTCGCCCCTTAAAATATCGATATTTCTATTGAGATTAAAATTTCTTCAGGGACAAAATACGAAGTGCAATTTTGAATCAATTCTTAAATTAATAATTTAGGATAGTTTTTCCTTCTAGAAAACTGAAGTTGATGGTGCAGATTTGAAAGCTTTCTTAAAAAAATAATCATGGTATCATGTTTTTTATTCGAGCTTAAATAAGGCAAAACAGTTCAAAATGCTGTACGTATTTATGTAAACACAGCTTCAAAAAACAGCAATATTTTGTTCGATACAGCAATGAGCGTCTGATAGAAAGAAGCCTATTAATTTCTGATTCCGTAAAAATGATGTTGAAGATTTTCCCTACAAAAAAATCTTCTCATTAAAATTTTGCATAATTAATTTGAGTGAAAATATGCTTGAGTTAACTTTATTAATTAAGTTAATTGAAGTTTTTTTATAAGCTGAATTAAGAACACTTCACAAGATAAAGTGCAATGAAATAGGAAAGAAATTTGGTCAAAATTAAAACAGTTATTTCACACTAGACTTCTTTCATTAAGCTTTTTTATGTATAAG
Source organism: Araneus ventricosus (assembly GCA_013235015.1). Taxonomy (NCBI): domain Eukaryota; kingdom Metazoa; phylum Arthropoda; class Arachnida; order Araneae; family Araneidae; genus Araneus; species Araneus ventricosus. Next base: position 667,735 of record BGPR01000196.1, read on the forward strand.
ATATCTAAGCCGAGATGCACATTTTGGAGTGCCTTCAGTTGAAAAAAAAAATGCAATACATCTTTTTAAGGCATTTTTGCTTTTAAATTAGTTTTTAAGATGGTTATGTATATTTGTTAAGTATGTTATTAAAAATTAGAGGAAAATATAAACAGGAATCTCATGATAATGCAAAAGGAATTGTTGAAAAATTTTTAATAATATTCAGTAAAGAAACCAGGGGGGTTATCCGGTTGCAGCCCCCCAGACCTAAACCATAACGCTTACTTTTATTCAAAATCACTACAAATGTTTGTTCTTAATTATCCTTTAAAAAAATATGAAAAACGTGACAACATTGCTTTCTGACTTGACAGGATCGAATATTTTCCTATTTTTCTAGTCATTCCACTTATACTTGTAGCGTTGACGCAGTCGAAAATATTTTTTGTCTAGTTATTTCATTGTATTTTTTATAAAATTAGCGAAAGTATTGTACTGTTCTTTATGATTCTTATTGTCAGGTGAATCAAGTCTGTAAAGTTAAAGTATTTTGGTTTACATAAGCCACGAGGTTTGAAATTCGTCACGACGATACAAAATTTTTATGACCTCAGCCCCCCTCCCCCCGAACATAATTCTGGATTCGCCACTGCTAATATTATTTTTCAAACTAAATTAAATTCATGACGGTATATGTACTCCATTTAGTTCCACTTTTTTTCTCTTTAAACTGTATAAGCAGGAATGAAATGTATTTACATAAAGCGTGCGTTTTTAAAAGTAAAGCAATTTCCATGTGAATTGCAGACTAATAACTTTATTTCTAAGATGGTATAAACTGCAGTGGCTGCGATTGAGTGAAAAAGTGAGGGTGCAAAAAAAAATTATGGACATCTAAAAGAACCGGAAGTACAGAGGGTTGACAATAAAACTTAATAATTTAGCTAGTTTTCCTGAACACTGTTGCATTTTTATAATTCCTAGTTTTAGGCAGCTAAAAAGAAATAAAAAGCTAATTTTTCCCTAAAAAAGGAGGGGCAGCTGCCCCCCTCGTCCCCCGACTCGCCGCCACTGATAAACGGAGGAAAATAACTTGCAATTTCATAATTCTCATTCATGCAATTATTGGGATTTAATTTGCTTGAAAACGAAATTTCAGCTTTTCATAAACCTAATATTTGGATACAGATGTGAAAATATTTTTCGTGATTTCAATTTGACTTTATTTATAAAGATATCATTTTCGAGATTCTTTGATCATAAAATTGTCATTCATTTTCGGAATATACCTTTTCTTTTGTGTTAACCCCAAATTGTTAGACATTACTCCTTATTTTATTAGCTTTCCAAAAGAAAAGAAAAGATGCCATTTGTTTATAAATATTTGTTTTTGCATATAAGTTGTACAGGGTGTTTTTTAAACTGACACTACTCAGACCCGTCTCTCGATCTATCAGCTGAAATGCCCGCACACTTGGCTGGGGGATTATTGACAGCATGGGAAAAAGATTCTGCAAAAAAAATTAGTTATGAAAGTAGCCTCTAAGGGAAAACGTGGCGTTATTGTAGTCTACTTAACTGAGAATTAGACAAATGAATAACAACGAAGAGATTTCATTGCGACATCGCTTTATACAACAAATGAACTTCCCCAAAGGATTACCGAAATGATATTTTAGTGCGCCATAGCACTTTATTCAATAAAAGCACTTCCTCGGTGAGGGCCTCGAACCTATTCCAATGTGACCATCCTTCTCGTGGACTGCACACTGCATCCTGTACACAAAATTCTCGAACTCCTACTTAAAAAATTGGCCGAAAATTTAAAAAAAAACCGGTCAGGAAATTATTTCCAAAATTGTTTCACTTCCACAGAAAAGCAGAGCTTGCATTCAATGGATTCCCTCCCATGTTGGAGTCTTCGGCAATGAGGTGGTGGACTTGCTTGCGAAACAGAAAAGTGCTCTTCCTTCTGCCGCCTCTGGTGAACACTTAGCGTCCGAATTTTTTGATCATAAAATTGTCATTCATTTTCGTAATATACCTTTTCTTTTGTGTTAACCCCAAATTGTTAGACATTTATTCCTTATTTTATTAGCTTGCCAAAAGAAAAGAAAAATATGCCATTTGTTTATAAATATTTGTTTTTGTATATAAGTTGTACAGGGTGTTTTTTAAACTGACACTACTCAGACCCGTCTCTCGATCTATCAGCTGAAATGCCCGCACACTTGGTAGGGGGACTATTGACAGCATGGGAAAAAGATTCTTCATTCGATGGATTCGCTCCCATGTTGGAGTCTTCGGCAATGAGGCGGTGGACTTGCTTGCGAAACAAGGAAGTGTTCTTCCTTCTGCCGCCTCTGGTGAACACTTAGCTTCCGAATTTTTTTTCTATCCACAGGGCTAAAGCAAATTCTACTTGGAAAATACTTCCCGCACACGAATGGTATGCTAGAATTCATACTGGTCTGTCTGTACAGTCCGAAGGTACAAGATCCGCACAGATTGCATTGGCCAGACTTCTTAGTGGCCGTATCAAAAGCTTGAAATTCGTCGACAAAGAAAAGACTTATTCCTCTTGCCCTTGTTCCTGTCCTGCTTCTCCTGCTCATGTCAATGACTCTATTGGCGCCTCTGCGAGGCTGCTGTGGAGTGAGGGGAACATGGACTTGTGGTACCGTTAGAGTGACAAGGTATCATGGACCTGGTCTAGTATTTGGACCAGGGGGACATGAAACAACAACAAACACATTCTCGAATCAGATTTAAAATAAAAAACACGCTGTATTTCAAATACAAATGCTGTTTTAAAAAAGAATGAGGAAAATAAATCATTTTTTATACATTTTTCTGCACTGATTCCATTTTTAGCCATTCCACTAACATAAAAATTATTTTATATAAAATTCGGAGGGGTTTTTTGTTTAAAAATTAGAGGAACTTCTCAAAACCTGCTGTTAGTACTTCCTGAACCGTCATAGCGGGTTTAGAGAAGCAGCTACAGAAAAATTAGAATGGTTCATTTTTTGCTAGGGATAAGATTTTTCAGATCAGATCATGTCAGATTTACCACGTGTGTGCTAGCGTTTCAGATTTATTTAACGTTATGGATATAACAGAAAACGTAAAATATATGTAAGACGTTGATTTTTTTTTATAATTTAAATATTTTTATGCAGAAGAAACCTTAGAATTGAAATTATTCCAGTGTTGGTTTTACAGCTTTCAGTTATTGGTAAGCTGAAAGTCACGTGACTATGACTATGATTAGACAATGCCCAACAAGTTGTCCTTTTCATCCAGAAAAATTAAAAGATATCATATTTAAGCATAGATTAACTATTTCAGCATAGACACTTTCAAAATATTCAAAACACATTCTCGCAAATTACATAACTATTAATAATCCAAAGTTAATAACCTTAAAATTTTCCGAGGCTTGCGAACAACACTCATAAATTTCCGAGTGTTAAGATAATGTAATAATTTAAAAATACATAATAAAAACTTGTTTCTTTTGTTCATTTCAGCAATTTAATTGCTCCTTTTCTACAGTCGGAGCACATAAATATGATTCCTATCTTCTCATTAAACTGAAAAGAGAACATTGCGTGCCTATAAAACAAACTGTAAGCAATCTGAAATAGCATTAAAAATTAAATGTTTACATACGATTTGATATACTATAATTTGCCATTCTTTGGCGAAACAATGCTAAATTTAGCTCGCTTCCAGATGTGAAAAACGATAACAAATTTAGAAGTTAACTCAACTAAAACACCTACTTGGGACAAAAATAATAAGAAAAATGGCTTCCATTTTCTTCCTCGCACTACCATGTAGCAAGGTGAATTACTCGTGCTTCTCGCACGCATAATTCACGAATATTTAAAAAGATGTTAACACGTGCAGAAAGCTGTTTCAGTGTAGAAATGTAAGTAACTGAGCTTTTTTTTCATTCTTGCATTTACTTACGGTGTTTCCCATTACGAAAAATAATTCCTGCATTTAAAACTCATTCACGCATTTTTCATTCTTTCAAATTTCGTAGTAAATTTGAGTTGCATTTCAGAAAATGCGATTCTTAAGGTTTTTGTTTGAATATTCTAGGAAAATAAATTTTAAATGAATTTGTCGAAGGAAAATCTTTATTATCTATGGCTATCATTTTTATCTATTAACAAAATAATCGTTCTTAGGGATGTAACTATAAAGAATTACTTCCCACCTGTAGTGAATTAAATAGCCCAGCTGCTCCGAGTAGGCAATTCGGCAATATCTAACGTATCACAATCCCTATTGCGAAAAGCACGTGCGACGACCCCTCATACGGAGATACGACTTATTTTGCGATTGGCCCATAAGAGCAGCACCACCAATATTATACTCTCGAAGGAAGCGAGAATCTAGTTATTTTTATGGAAACTTCTCATCTCCAACTTTAAGATGTGCCCGGAAGGGTACTTCAGGAAGACAAGCAGACCCATAACATAAGCCGATTGAAAGATGCATTAAGCCGGATACAGTGTTCATTATGTTACTTTCCAGCATATTCCCCCAATGGCATTAAAACATTTGTCAAAGCATGTAATCCACTTTTGTGTTTGTAGAAATCTGCCTGGAATATGAACTAGTGTGTAATACTCTTCATCACCTCTCCGTCATTTTAAAATTGCTGACCGGACTAAAATTTCTTCAAGGAAAGATAGTTATAGCTTTGAGCAAGGTCACTACAATAGAACTGGTCGTGAAACATATCCCAAAGGAGTTCTTGAAAAAGTAGTGTTGTTCGATGAATCGTGTGCGGGTGAGAAATGAGCATTCTTACCGATAAAGCAGTAAGCACTTGCACTGAGGCCAGCACTTACTATTCTCGAGTGGAAATATCTACAGACTTTCACAATAACGTTCAGCGTTCATCATCACCTCTGACCATTAAATCAATTACTAGGATGTCTGTTGTGCTCAGAGAAAAATTGGCAACAATTTTCTCGCTGACACAGTAGCCTTGAATTGTATCTGGCAAGAAGATCACTGTAACTCTAGTGCATATGGTATAAAGTGAGCAGTCGACTTTTCATCTCTGGTGATATTCCTGTCAAGGTATCCGCCACTTTAACACCACACCGCCCTCTCTAGAGCTCATGTGGCTCCTATCCGGGTTGGTATAGATGTAGGTGGACTTTATTGAGTTGCAAAAAAAAATAATATAAAAAAATTACACCTTCATCATGGTAACGCTACAGAAATGCTTTTTTCGATCATATGTGCTTGGTTTTGTGGTCGAGTGTCCGTTTCTTCGACACTCTCCATGACTTTCGGACCAACACATTTCTTGACAATTTTGTGCAACAAGGTTAAGAATATCTGCCAGAAATGGCTGTTGAGTTCCTTAACCATGATATATCTAGTCTTCTAAATTCACCGCCGTTTCACAAGGGCTTCGTTAATGGAGGACGGCCGCCCACTTCGCTAGTTCTCTTGAACATTTTTTTGATTTTCGGAAATTTTTTACCTTACTTCTCTTTGTAGTTATGGCTTCGCTTTGTGCTTTCTACCTCATCTGACTGTTTCTAATGCAGTTTTTTATATCATCCAATATGTTGCCCACTCAATTTTGTAATCCCCTCCCATGTTCGACTATATCGTGCTCGTACTTCATTACAATCTTTAGATCCATAATGTAAAAGTTAACATATAGAAATTTCGAACAGTAGATAATAAATATGTTCTTGTTCGCTAAAAGCTACTTTTAATAATTCATATTTGGATAACATTTTAAATTAATATATAATCTTTCGTTGCTTACAGCATTAAACCATATTAAATTACAGCTTTGCAAACCTAAAAAATTTCCGAGAGAAGAAATACATTGATTTTTATGTATTCTATGTTTCTGAAAAAATGGTTATAAATTTTTTTCTAAATGCAGCTTAAGGAACATGCATAAATTTCATAAATCTAGACTAAGATATAATTCCTTCGATGCGAAGTAATCCAAAGAAAATTTCTATAAAATGCCAAAAACCATGAATGAAGTTTTAGAAGAATCATAACTTCTTAATAATGAATGTGTTTCTAAGATTTTCTGTTTCAAAGACAACAATATTTTCGAAATAGTTATTCTCAAAAGATTTTCGAATTCTAAGAAATCTTCTGGCATATAAATGAAGTATCGTGAGTTCATAAACATCTTTCTTGAGAAATCACAGACGTATTGTTCTACTTTTTCATATCATACTGAAATTTTATAGAATATTTATTTATCAAACTATTCTACAGAATTGATAATGTTGTTTCCTCTTTTGATTATTTTTATGCAGTATTCAATAGTGAATCATAATTTCAAATATCAAATTATTATAAGACTAGACGCCAGATTTGAATCTGATTCTATAGATTCAGTAATTCCGTGAAAACGTATCCATTTCTTATCAGATTTATAGCATCTGATGAAATCTGGCTCGGCAGTGCTTGTTATCAATAAAAAGTTAGATTTCTAAATTGGATTCAAAAATATATTTGTAAGTTCTTTTCCTGTTATTCTCTCTAACATACACTCAGTTCAACAAGTAGATATATTATGGCCCTAAAATGAATATAGACACTTTAGGGGAAAATACACTAAAATATAAACATGTAGGGGAATTTTAAACTGCTGCTGGTTTCATACAAAGTACAGTTCTATTAAAAATATTATTATATTCACTTTAAAATAAACAACTTTATATTTCAATTCAAATATTTATAGACATTTCTGTTCGACATCTTATACTTTCGGTAGTTATACATTTCTTGTTGACTTACTCAGAAAGATAAATTATACTATATAGATATACAGAGTATCATAACCGGGAATACCTTGCACCAATTCATGACTTCAAATTGAATTTTGAGATTTGTTGCATGTATTTCTCTAAAAAAGGGGCTTTTCTGATTTTTTCCCTCGTTGGATGATTACTAGAGAAACATTTTGTAGCAATTTTAATTTGTACTAAATTTAAACCCTTTTATACAACCCGGTTTTCCTGTCAAAACAGATAATTTATAATAAATTATCTTATTTCGAAATTTGGGCGACCGTTTATCTCATGGGTGGGGATTAATCGCGCTGGTTATTTTTCCAGTGTATATCAACAAAAAAACTCTCTGTGGCTTAATGTTAGACATATTTATTGACATCTTGGTGGAAAACTGGAAAAAAATTCATAAAATCTAACAAAAATTACCCATTTACAATTTTTTCAGATTCTTTTCTGAAATAATCTGAATATAATCTTTGCTGGCTGTTTTATAAATAAATGCATCTATTACCACACCTTTCTTAATAAGGTAAATAAGGTAAGTATTTATTATCATTTCAAGATCTATATCATTGCGTGCGCGCACACACACACACACACTGTGCACCAAAGTCACTCAACTGGTTTTTGCAAGCTTCAACGGCCTTTTTTTCCTTATTGGAGAAAACCAGGGGATTTCTAGGTTTTCTTATGTGAAGGATCTTTTTTATAACAAACCGTTCACTTGTGGTACCACAAATGCTTCTGCCTCTTTAAGAGCACACTAACCTTGCGAAATAGCAATAAAGCAAGATTCTAGGGTTTTTTGGTGAGAAATCCAAATACTTACAAACCCCTAACTTCCTTTTATACACTCTCGGCGCGTAACTGACATAAGATTTTATTATTTAATACAAAATCTTATCATTAATATTTAATACAAAAATGAAATAGAAAACCATCCGGAGTTTCTTTGTATCTCGAATTTCCATGATTCGAAGTAACTCTCTTTTTCGGTGCAAAGTTACCCAACATCAGAAAAATTAATAACAATTTAACCAAATAGTTTAATTAGCATTCAAAACAGCAGAATGAAATCCAGGTTTATTTTTTTTCAAGCTGAAATGAACTTGCCTGCAGAAATACTGCATTTTCTTCACCAGAGACAAATTTTTCAATGCAAAAATTTTCACTAAAAATCATGATCGGTGTATTTTTTTACTTTTGTATACTCCTGAAAGATTGCTATATATGTATAAGGAATTAAATACACTCGTCAGTGTTTTCAAGAACAAGAAAAAATAGTCAAACCCCTACCATTAATCAATGAGTTAACTATTTAGTTTAGTATTAACTATTTAGTTTTATAACTGTGCAAAGTTGCTTCTACTAGTGCAATGCAAACCCCGATGACGGTACCTGGCATTACCTGGTCTTCCTTCTGTTAAAATCTTATGGCAGAAGAGTTTATTAATACTACTTCATTGAAAGAATATTTCTGAAATTCCAATGAAATGATTCTTAAATTAATAACATATAAATTCCTTTCATTTGCGTTTATAGCATACAGCATTTCAAATATCTCTTACATTATTAGCCCACTTTTGGCTTCTTGTTATTTAAGGAACCATGCACATTAAACTTTCATATTAATTTGCCAATTTTTAAAATGTCCTTCAATGACTTACCTCCAGCCAATCCAGAAAACAGTGAGTAAGGCTTCAACATTTGAAATAGGGCTAGCATTTTTAGTTGAACAATGTGGGAGTCACTGTTCAGCTTAAATTTCAACAACAATAGTGTCCAAATCTACTGATGAAACATCTGCCATCAGAATTGCTCCAGTCGTTCTACATAAATATTTCTACATGCCTTAGCGCTCATTAGTTATCATCCTAAGGGGTGGAGTTATAAATTAAATACGTAATTTAAATTCCACTTCGATGGCGACTATTCGAAGATTCAAGTTTAAAAAATTTCAGTTTGTGCATGAATCCTCATCTCCTTTAGCTTCTGCACAGCACTATAAGCAGAAAAGTTAACTGTATAAAACTTGACCAACTTTTATGCGTCACTGAGATGCATTATGCTTCTAAGGATATCAGTAACAAAATACAAGGTGTGGCCAATAAGTAGGGTGAATGATAAAATAAGTCTTATATGAGTAGGCCTCACATGGAAACTATTTGCAATATTTTAAAACAGTCCCCGTCGTACACTATCCACCTCTGACAATGTGTGTACAAATCGTCAAAGGGTCTTGAAAATTCCTCCACTAGTTCATCTTTCAATTTCCGTGTCATAGCAGCTTGAATGTGGGTAATGTCTGCAAATCTTCGCTCTTTTAGAGTCACTTTAAGTTTAGGAAACATGAAAAAGTCCGTTGGTGACAGATCTGGATAACACTGTGGGAGCTATAGTTCAGTAACACAATTTTGAGCCAGAAACCGCTTTACAAACGTAGCGGTATGCGGCCGTGAACTATCGTGGAAGAGAAACCAAGAGCAAGGTAGCTTTAGATATGCTCGCACGACGGATATGAGCCAAGAGTCATCGTTTTCGCGCCCATCACTAAACTTTTTAAACCACACGTACACTGGCATCTACATACACCTGCTTCTGCATTTCATGACTTCTGCCTGCTGATTTAGCCAATTAGTACAAGAATATAAAATTGATTCTCTGTTTCATGATATGCCGCAAAACCACCTCACAGACAAAAGTTGATTATAAATCTATCAACACTCACAGGAGTACAAAAACATGCACTATTGTTAACTAAATATTATGGATCACGACGAAGGTGTCGCTGGTAATCTGGTTGTTCCCATTATTAACTTGAGTGGTGATTCAACCTACTTATCCGTTACACCTTGTAGTAAACAACTTAAATCAGTGTAATCATTCTGGAATTTTCTGTATTTCATTAACGTAATTTGTAAAACATTTTCAGCAATGAAATTTATTTCGAATCGCGAAATTTTTCAAGCATATTTTTAGAAGGATATTCTCTATGAAAACATAGGACACATGACCGTTATTGAAAATTTATTTATGAGATAGCGACCAATATTTAAAAGCAAAAATGATGTTTTTGTTCTAAGTACATTTCTAGGAATGATAATCCATTTTAACATCTATATATTTTAAAAGATATTCCCTTTTTAAACACTTGTTATAAATTTTTTATATACGAGCCCGTTATTATTTGAATAATAAACAAATTCACAACTATTTCTCCCCAAGCACTATGTTTAGAGATATCTCTTATTAGAATAGTTAGTTAAAACTTTATTACTTCACAGCTTTCCGCATTATAATTACAGGAAACATAATTCAAACTTACAAAGTAATTTCAAACAATGTGAAATACATTTGTAAAAGTTCTATTTCTCACATTGGGAATACTTTTAGTAGAAGGAAAACTTAAAGAACACATCTTATTAATTTAAAACGTTATTTCGTACTAACCATTTAAATTTTTGTCCATAATGCATGGTAATTCACCGCAGAAAATGGAAGTCTCGCATCTTGTAATTTGAGTCCAATTTGGGTATTGTAGTCGAATCGCCATTTTGGTCTGTTACCGTGTTTCGACTTCTAGATACGGTATATTTAACAGTTTAGGTTGAAACGATGATACATTACGATGTATAAAGCCTTATGTTAACATTTAATTTTTGATGGTATTTCTGATTAATTATGTGAATGATATTACGCACTTACACTATTTTTTCCAGGTAAATGAGGAGTTGAAAATGTGTAAATGAGGAAGACACAACAATTTTAAATCTTCCATTAAGCTAATATCAGTCAATTATGAGTTAAACAGACCAATTATGTGTCTGAGTCATGTTAACGCCGATCAGAATGGAGATCCTTGAAACCAATTAAGAACTATCGGTTTTTCTATTCTTCCTATCAGCATTAGTAGTATTCTGATCTTTACTTAAACTTTATATTATTCACACAATGAATAAGAGGAACGCATATTAATCGTTTACAGTATATTTGGTTATTTGAGTGATGTTTGATGTCAAATTGATGTATCTAGCTCTATTTATTATATAATCAATTGCATTAGATGTAAAAGAATTAACGGAGCCTTATAAAATCGTTAAAAAATTCAAGAAATTTATGATAAATGTCATTTGTGTCCTAAAAGTGGTCGCATATCAGACATTGGACAGCTGAGATCTGATGGCACAACTTAGTTTAGGAAAGACCGATCTCGAACTCAAAACTCATGTCATTGAATCTCCATTATGTTTGCGGACACGATGAATACAAATGCTATAATCATGATCAAGTGTACTTAAATCTAATGTTTAAAAAAGTATGTAGAGTTGGGAGTCGAGTCACTTTTCATACTTTTCACTTGACTGTGAATTACGAAGTAATTGCCAGCACTTATGGTATTGCCTTAAACACGGACATTTCTACTAAACGCTTCCCTTACACATTTTTTTGAAAAAATTTCAAAAAATCATCACATTTTTTTATTTTATTATTAAATACAAGGAAACGAAACAAAACAAAATATGTTGGTTTTAAGTTGAATTTTTAACTTTTTACAGGTGTAAAAGTATTTAGTTTTAATATTAGTTTACTATCCCGAGTTATCTCGGGCAAGTGAAAAAAAGTTAAATATTAGTCTTTGTATGATAGTTTTTGAAACAAGGGACAACACAAAGTGATACCTCACATTCTGTACACTGGTATCTGGTCTCTTTTCTTACTGGTTTACCTCTGGAATCTCTTTTACGGGAGCATAGAGTACACTGTCTCGTTGGATTTGATTTTTTTTTTCAGTTGCAGGAATAACATCTGGAAAATGCCTTGAGGTTAACTTGACTAATCACTATCTGAAAAATCATCGCTTTCGCTATCTTGCATCATCGCTATTATTTTACTTTTTTTCAAAGCAACTATCCTTCTTTATGCATTACTAATCCACAAGCCGACGTATACTATACAATAGGGAAACACGTGACCAGTCCCGCCAAAAGAACCGCGAAACCATTAAAACTTGGCAAACTGCCAATGAAAGCTAAGTATTTCCTTTCATTTCCTCCAGGCCGAGTAAAACCGTGATAAAACAAATCGTACTGGCAAATTTTACTTCGCCCGAGTTTCCTCGGGATAATAATTAACTGCAATATATACGAACCCGAGATAACTCGGGATAATCAAGCAAGCGGTTAAGAATAAAAGAGAATGTGTGTGTTGGTCCTCTACAGGGCAGACCGCTAGACTTAGAGCTGCGAGATTTGGCACAAACATACCTTGAAGGGTGAGAATGTGCATCTTGGAGCCTTTTTTGGAAATTTTAATTAATAAAAAGTTAGGCGAAATTTTGGTGTGTTTCCTTAGTAACTTCCGAAAATATTACAGCACAAAAATCAATCATTTTTACACCATCTGAAAGTGCTATACATTTCCTTTTAAATGCTATCAATTAAATTGCCCTACAATGTTTTATCGAATTTTAATAAATTTAAAATATATTTTTTTGGCATAATTTATAACAATACTTTTCATTGTTGCAACCGTTTTCATTGTTTAAACAGTTATTTAACTGCATATCTCTCGTTCATTTTTGTAATATGAGATAGGATCCTAATGCATTTTGCTTTCATATTTTATTTCTTAAAGATTTTTGTGAAATCTGTAAAGCAAGCTCTACGAGATATTGTTTTGCTTACATTATGAAACATAAGTTGAAAGATTATGGTTGCTGTGTTTTTATTCTTTTTTCAACATGTTTTAATCCAGATAATATGCCGCTGGCCATAAAATGTGCTGCGTCATATAAATGTTGAAAAAATTCATATTTTAGAAGAAGAATAAGAAAGTGAAGATGGCGCCGACAAATAGCAATTAGATGTTACAAGACATGGTAATTTATTTGACACCATTAGGGACATTTATATAGACAATGAATAGCAGAAGTCCAAGGTCACTAGTAGAATATGGGTTAAATATCTACAACAATCTAAAGTTTAAAATTACGTTGTTAAGAGAAACATGAATACCATAAATATAAAATGATACAAGATTGAATTGAAATCATGTTCCCGGCAAACAGGCTAGTCGCCGAAGGCGGCTTGTCAGTGTAATAAATGAAATTATTCCATTAATACTCTCAACATTTAATAATTTCTGAAGAAAGCAAAACTAATATTTAGCCATTTTTCTGATATCACAAAATAAGAAACGGATAACCAAACTTGGTTTAGTAATTGAAACTTCAAAAGAAATTTAAGGTTCAAGCTTCAAAACGCACCCGAGATAAAGCTTTTTTCCTTAAAAAATGTTTTATATCTTCTCGAAAGTAGTTCATTACACATTCGTTTCTTCCCTATAAGAAATGAAAATATAGTTAATTATCAGATTATGTACTTAAGTACTTGCACATAATCTTTTAATTTTCTTTAATGTTTGAGAAGAAGTTATATTGATTAGTTTCTAAGAGATATTTTAAAAAAGTTTCTGGATTTTTATAGAGCTCACTTGGGTATGTCTGGCACTTGTAGATTTCCGTATTTTAATTCTGTTTTTCAATGTTCTTATTAAGCAATTATGCAATTTAATGCCTTCACCTAATATTTTTTTAACTTCTTAATTGACGGCACATGATTCGAATTATTTATTTTCCTTTATATATTAGATTATACTTTAATTCGAGATATTTATGTTATTTTAATTAATATATTATAAATTTAATTAATTTAATAAAGATTAATTATATATTTATTTAAGTTTATTAAAGACAAGAAGGGGAATTTAAGTGAATTCCCTTTATATTAATTGCTATGTCACTTTAGTTATAGATTTAGAATTCGAATATTTTGCAGTCCATTGAATGAATCAAACACGTCACTTTAGGCAAAGGTATTACTCTATTTTTCCAATTCAGTTAAACATTCAAAACCCTGAGTTTGATAGTATATTTGTTTTAAATTTAGTATCAAAGTTTTAATTATCGGCTTCATGAAGGCATTTTGTGTTTTTTACTTCATTCCTAACACAGTTTTCTCCCTCAGAAATTAAAATTACTATAAACACACACATACGATGCATAAAATTCAGCTAAAATCACGAGAATAATTCAACTATGCATCTGCTTCATCAAATGAGACAGTTGTTTGTCAGTTGTTGCCTATTTAATCATATTTCAGAATATTCGTAAATAAGCCACATTCGAAACCATCACTCTTATATCTCACGACATAATTACACACTAATGCATTTGAATCTACTCCATCGACAAGTGTAGACAATGTTCTAGGCAGAGAATAATTTCTAACTGTACACCTACCATCATACTTCCAAAATATACTTTACATAACAATACACTTCATTAAATGTAGAAATGAGTTTAAAATTCATGACAGTATTTCATAATCACAAGCATGCATATGCAAATGGCTCTTTAAATATGCGAACATTTACGGAAGGTTCTGCATTGAAGCTCTTATCCAACTCAGGATGTCTATCGAAGTAGCAGTAGAGATGCATTCGACTGTCGGTGTCAAGCCTTCAGACAATGCTGTTGACAACAGGAAGTGACAGAGACGAAGATGCGCAGTCTCTGGAGCAATTACCAGTCGAGCCATGAACAGGATTCAATTTCGAATGTAAAGGGATGACATTCCCTTCGGCTGACCAGAAGCTTATCCTTGCCATCTGAATATTTTGTTTGGATAAGAATGAAATACTATATATGGGTGGAATAACGTATATGATATTAGGTTTGCTTTATCCGAATAATAACTGAAGTGAAACAAGTCTTGTATTTCTTATATATATATATATATAGTTATATATATATATATATAGAGAAAGAGTTATAATTATATCTATATATATATATATATATATATATATATATATATATATATATATATATATATATATATATATATATATATATATATATATATATATATCCCATTGTATTCGTAATTGTAGTCGTTAAATAAATACAAGCCGAATTAAATTCTAATTTTCAATTTTATTATGGAAGAGTGACGTAATGTACGTACATCTTAGTATAAGGTTTAAGCCAAAAGTGAACAGAAGATCCCTGCTTTTTCTCAGGTAGGGATTTAACAGATAGACATGTGATCAAAGTGAAGGGAATAATAACTATTTTTACTATGTTATGTAAGTATTTTAGGGAATAGTTTGGAAAAGAATTCGCGATTTATGCTGGCGCGTGGAAGCAATTAGAATATTCTTTTAGTAATAAATATGCCAAAAATGAGAGATTTAATATATACTTCCAGAGCGGGAAAAAGAACGAAACTGGAGTTTAAGAAAAGAGATTTTGGAATACATTAAGACTTTAAAATATATAATTTTAGAATTTGAAATAAAATTAAGTGAGATTATTACATATATATATATCCCATTGTATTTAATTTTAATGATTTGTTATGCATAAGGATGATGTCTCATTTAAGCTCATTTAAGATTATTGGAAATTTGTGCAGAGAGTAATATAATAATATAATAGAGATAATATAACAACATAAATGCATTTTATGTTGTAACAAAATTTATGAATTTAAGAATTTAAATATAAAGAAGATTGAGAATTTCAATTCTTCCATTGTAATAATAGTGACCCTACTAAATTTTTTTGTTTCTGATTTCATGAATAAATGTTTATTTAGTAATCATTGGTATATTCAAAACATTCTCCGTACCTTTGAACCATGTAACATAGTACAACGTTTAAATTTGTTTTCGTTTCACTAGCATATAAAATATTTTGTTTAAATAATGTAATAATAAAATATTAAAAGTATTGACATGCTCAATTCTTCAATACCGATCAAATTTTCATACCAACTTCCTTCAGTTTGATATAAATAATAAATTTTACTTTGTGGTTTGTTTTATATTTAAAACGTTCGGAATGCAGTTTTAACTAGGACACATGATCCAATGTTTAATAATGCCTAGGACAATAAATATTGTAGATAGTCTTACAATACAGTGTCAGTTAAGTGCATTTTGTTGTAAACCTGCTTTCAGTAAAATAGTTCCGTTAAACTTCTGTTACTGATCTTTAAAAAACACGTATCAAAGAAAACTAAAACACTTTATTTACCATAATGACTGAGCAAAATTCTGTTTTAAGCTAATGTACACGTGGCAACAAAATGCCGTCTGAAATTAGCAAATATTCGTTGATGTATTTAAGAACGTACACACATGCACACACAAAGATGAAACTTTATTTGTAGAAAGGAGAACTGACAATGTTTTTAGATTCTTAATTAGATACTATGGATTGTACAGTGTGGAATATAAACTGGCCATCAATAATAATAGTTGGCCTCTTCCATTAAACCAAAATAAGTGTATTTAGTTTATTATAAAGCATTCGATTAAGAAATACATCATTTATATCAAATATGTAATTAATTTAGAATAAAAATGTTTTAACTTCCATAATTTTTGCTTTTGGATTTGAAATATTGAGTAACAAAGCTGAAAAATCTTAATTGGTTTTGTTAATCAATATTCCATCCGACGTAACCGTTTATTTCGAACGACACTTAACTGGCTTATTTAACAGGTAATTGGCCGTTAATCAGCTTAATGGAAGCTTTCAAATTTTGGATGTCAATCATTAGACTATTAACTATATTAGACTTAAGGCTGTCTGAATGAGTTTTAAGCAAGTAGATGAAACTTTACTTACGTCAGATTCATGTTAATTTGAATCTCAACTATTTAGATCAGTTGAAAAATATTTGAATAGACAAATATAGATTTTATGATAAGGAGAAAATATTCACTGAATGAAAAATATTTTAGAATTAAAAATTTAAATTAGGTCACCTTTTAATAAATTGGTGATTTGTGATTAAATAATTTAATGCTACAATAATATATCAAATTCGAACATGAGGTGCCCTCTTGTTTTTATCAAAATGTCTCATTTAAGCAACGTAGTTTAAAATGAATTATCTTGTAGATTTATTTTGTTTGCATTGGTAAGAATGAACTTAATCGTAATGGTGAACAATAACTATAGCCATAAAGAAACCATGAAAACCTTTCATATAGAAAATGTTTTATATGACAGAAGGAACTGTTTATTTTCTTCTTACTTTCTCTTTTACAGCTCTCATTTGCTAACGGTTACTCATTTATTTAATTTTTGTAACTTAATAAAAGTACTAAACTTACAGTTCGATATTTGAATTATTTAAATATTGATTTTTGTCAGTTTTTTGCATATAAAATTACATTGCTTAAAATATGATTCTCCAATCACATTTATCGAAAACATACATCAAAAATACCCGAGAATGAACGCCAATAAATGCTAAAAATTATTTACTGAGAGATTACTATCCAATTTCACAATTTCAGAAACTAAAGTGGATAAAAAATTCCAAAAATAATTTCGAAAAGCTCGGAATATTAATGAAAGCACTCGTAGCAAAAGGTGTGAAATTTTAATTCTATGAAAATTAATGTGTTTCAATATATAATTTCAGAAAGTTACTAGATTGTTTGTTTTTCAAATTTTAACAATAATTTTTAAATTTAGAATGATTTTTGAGGAGAGGAAACGTTTAAGTTCTGACAATTTCGAAATGAAATATTTTAGTTTGCAAATAATTTTAACCACATTTTTATAACGACCGTCATCCTGTAAATATATGCAACATTAATCTTTAGATGAAATGTAGAGCATCTTAAAACAGGCCGGTCTTAGATCCGAAAAAATCTTTATTCCAGTTTCTATTTATCCATTTGACTTAAAGACGGTGATGCAAATTATGTATTTTAGGTAACGTAATTATTATTTACAGTAGAGTCCCGCTAATCCGAGCTCCGCTTAATCCGAGGTACCTAAAAAAAGGATTAAAAAATTGAAAAGAAGATAAAACACAGAGAAGATCATTTCTCATGCAGAAGGCACGGTAGAGTTAGATGTTGCCGTTCGCTATATTGAGCAGCAACCAGATGCTTTACCACATAACGCTTTATTTTTGAAAAGCTTGCGAGACAACGCAGCAAGAAAGAGGCTTTCTGCTCAAAAACAAACAACTTTAGATTCATTTTTAAAACATTAAATCAAGAAAGTGTGTTGTTATTTAAAATACATTTTCATATTTACAAATCTGTGTGCTCGTTATTTTTTTGCTATTTGATCTCTCTATTTTTCAGTTATACGCACGTATATAAAACTGAATTTTACTCTTCGATTTTATTATGTAGTCCGCATAATCCGAGTTTTCAGTAATCCGAGTTGGTGTCGGTCCCGATCAACTCGGATTATCGGGACTCGACTGTAATTAATATCATGTAATTAATATCCATGACCAGGATGCATAAAAACCAATCATACTATAGGCGCCTATGGGAAGTGTTTCCGATGCCAATATTTGGCGATATTTCCCTCTTTTGGCGAGAAATGCTTTGTAAAGTTTTTCTATTTCGACGACCGCGAGGAATTTCCGCGACCTGTTATAAGGATGTAAACATTTTTACTTTGTAGTTTTTTCTCTGTGTGACTTAAAGTAGAATAAATTCCTTCTTGAGTGTCATTGAATATGAATGCATTTTTAAAACTAAACATGAAATAAGTATATAGTGTATAATTCTTTGCTAAAGTAAATAATCTAATACAAATAAGTTGGAAAAACATTCAAATACATAAATACTTGCCAATGAGCTTAATATGAGCAAGAAATAAAGTTGAAAATAATTTGTTATTAGTTGTTAATTGTAAATAAAGATGGATGGTTTTCAAAACACGATGTAGAAAAAACTAAGTTTCGCGCCAATCAAAGTAAACGCGGAAACCCTAGCGGGCATAATAATAAACTTGGCGTGGTAAAAGACATTTCCATAGACGCCTATAGTGGGATTGGTTTTTATGCGACCAGGATTGAAGAGTTTACGCGAAAAAACGGCGTGTATTACAAAATGAGCTACATGGTTACAAATAGCGTGTCAGAAATATGCAGAGAGCGTATTTTGAAATAGTTTCAGCGAAATAATTTTAGAAAGATGAGTCCACGAAGAATCTCTGACTCTGGAAGTTAAAGTAGAAACGCGGTTCTCTAAGACTGAAGTAGAGGTAATTCGTTTTAATTAAAAATTGGGTGGCATTAAAAAGGGTTTAATCCAAAAAAGATTAAAAAGTTAAATCATTACATATGTTTATTGAATCATATTCACAATTGTAAATTTAATTAAAGAATATCAAACAAAAACTCTTATTTGTATCTAAGAGTGTTTCTTAGGAAAACTAATATATTCGCCCAACTTTATTTTTCATAATATTTCCTTTTAAACATTATTTATACAATATTCAAACCATTAAACTTCTATTATTTCACTTACAAGCAAAATTACAATATTTGTTCTCCATGCAATATTTTTGGAAATTTCACTTATTTGAAAATTACTAAACGGCATTATATCGCAGCCCTTTCAAATTGCACTCCAAATCTCAATTATATTTAGCAAAATAAATGCAAAACACCAGATTTCAAACAGCATGAAAGCAGCAAATATTCTATCTTGCACACTGGGGAATCTTTTTGACCAAGCAAAATGTTAAATACAGGATGGTCATAAATTATTGAACCCATTTCAAAAATTAATATAAAAAGACAATAATGTTACAACTCCTTTTTTTCAATGAAAGGGAAAATAAAAAAGTTCTTGGGATATAGGTGGCGTACCATTACAACGTTCTGAATTTGCTACAACGAGAGATTTCGATATGCAATGGCTACAAATCCGCAGAAGCCGATGCTCGTTTTCTGGTTTCCTTTTCTAGCTTTTCTTTAATATCTCGAAAACTAATCAGTTTTCGAATTACAATTAAATTTCTTTTTTCTAATTTTCTTTTTCGAATCGTTTCTTAGGCTTGGTACCTTGTTATTCAAACGGCTGCTTCCTAATGCAATGAAAAAATGAAATTCGTGTTTATTATGTTTCGAGTCTAATTTTCTTCCTTTCGAATCGTTTCTTAAGCTTGTTATCGTGTTTAGACGTCTAGAAAGGAGCTAAATATAGCTCTTTTGGTTCAAATAACGACAAATTACGGAATTATAAAGCCTCAGGTTAACATTTACTTTTTCGATGCTATTTCTGCTTTCTTATATGACCGTTTTAGGTACGTAGACTGTTTTATTTTTGTCAGGTAAATGAGGAGTTTGGAATGATGTTTACTTGCGTCGACTGTGAAAAGGGAGAGTTTAAAGTGCAGAAGTGAATAAAAGAAAACGTTTGACCTAGTTGAGTGTTTCGGTTGAAATGTCATTTAAGTTTGTTATCGTGTTTAGACATCTGGAAAACAGCTAAATTTAGCACTGTTATCCCAAAGAATGAAATGTTAAGCGAAAGCGGTATGGAAAAATTTAATTTTTGATGCTGTCTCAATTTACTTATAAACGTGTTTTTAGACACACCTGCTTAATTATATGTATTTTTTATTTATCATGTTAATTTTCATGCGTTTGTTTATTTTTATATGGTATTTTTAATTATTTTTAATCTGTGTTATTTTACGTTATTTTATTTATGTTATGTTTAATATAACTATGCTTATTTTCTCACGCATGTTTTGAATGATGTTAAAGTTTTTCGACTGCTAAAAAGGGATTTTTCGACTGCGAAAAAGGGAATTTTAAAATATTGAAGTTTATAAAAGGAATTTCTTTTACATTTTGAGTTATTCTAAAGATTGGTAATTAATAACAGTAGCAAGAATGAGCTTTGGAAAGGCTAGTTATAGAAAGTTGATAAATATTGGATGTTGGATTATTAATATTTATATAATTTTCACGCACACACACAGAAAAAGGTTTTATTTGTATTTTTAAAACATATGTACTTGCAGATATTTACAAAGGATTTGAATTTCGCATTTTTATACCAAAGAAGGGCATTAAGATGTATAACGCTGTACAATTAATATTTTTAAAAGAGCGAGATTATGATTTAAAAATTTCCAAAAACGAAATCACATTTTTCAGCTCTATTATCCAGTTTGTTGTTAGACAACATTATTATGAAGGACCTTAAAGAAAATAGATTTTGAAATGAATTATGATGGATAACGTTGATAAAGAACAGAAGTTAAATTTGTCTTAAAATAGGAATTATATTTGCATTAATCAATATATTTTAAAAAATAATGTTAATTTAAATTTATTTAATTTTTCTTATTGTAACATCGTTCAGTACTTTATATTTCCTTTAACAGAGAATCTCGATCTCTATATTCAAATATATTTCGAATTGTCTCAGTATGTTTCATTTTTATTAAATGAAGCCTCGTGTATGTAAATCATCTTCTGTTTGCTTTATACTTTTTAAGACACCCATTGATAGAATTTCTCTGAAAAGTAAACCTTCCTTTCGAAAAAAATAAATATGGTTTTACTCACAGCCTTTACGGATTTAGACTTTTTTCGAATGTGAGTTATTTACACACACCTGTGCTTTTATCAGTATTCACAAAATCACACTTAAATGTCTGGTTTTATCGGTATTAGCAAAATTGCAATTAAATGTCTCGCTATTAAAAAAAGGAATAAAATGTTTTAATTGTTCCAAACTCACTAAACATAGAAAACATCAAAAGGGCCATCATCTTAAAATGGAATAAAAAGAAAATCCTTACACATACGTCGTTTTTATAACTTCAGGGGGAATTCATGCCGAATTCGAAGAAAATCGAACAATGCGTTTCGTTTAGGGATGGCGGTGATTGCGAAAATAACCGGTTTCTGGTTATTCAGGTTTTCTTCACCTCCGGTTTAACCTGGCGGTTATAACCGCTCAAAATAACCGGTTTTCATTTTTTTTTTATTATAGAAAAACAAACGCCGTTTTTTGAAATTTTTTTTATTAATATTGTTTTTACAGGGAATCAATCCATTGGCCAATATTTATCTGTTCATAAAGACTCTTTCAGTAATCCGCCAACCAACAGACGCCTAGAGTAGGCGGTTGTCGTTGATTGGCTTAAGATGATGAAATTCAAAGCTCCGTAACTTGGTAAATTTTAATCTAATCGAACCCAGTATTAGATTTGAAAAAATAACCGGGACAAAAAATAACCAAAACAAAACAAAAACAAACGGTAGGTTTTTCCTATCCTGAGTTTCGTTCTGACTGCGTAATAAACAAATTTGCAGACAAACAAACGTAATACCGGAATGTCGAGTTAAAATAAGAATTATCTCTGCCCGGTCTCAATCATAGATATTACAATTTAATTCAAAAGCATTTTGTTAATTTTGTTCCTTTAATGGTATTTAATTTGAAATTAATTGTGCTAATTTTGTTACATTAATAAATATGTTGGATGTAACAGTAGTTCCTAAAATTTTCACAAAATTGTAGGACATTATATTCATTAAGTGACTTCTGTAGTCTAACAGCAGGCACCAGTTAGGTATTGGACAGCCGAGATATACAATGCCACCGTCTCAAATTTATGGTTGAAAGATTACACATTCAAAACCAACTTTATCGAATATCTGATAGGTTTGTATAGGCCAGATGCATATAAATCTAGCATCTGTATTGATCAAATATTATGAAGTTGATGCAATGAGAAAATTTGACGAGTAGAATTTCGATTGAACTTTCGTTTCTTTCAGTTGATTATGTTTCAAGATTCTGAGATTCGGAGTCGACAGCTCTCAAACTGCTCTTAAACATGGGCGTCTGTCTAATGAATTAAAGATATAAGATTCTACTAATATTTTCTGATTTCAAAGACTAATTGGCGAAGACGTTCAAAAATGTAATTTTGTTGTAGTACCTAAACATAATTTAGTAACTGGATGCATAAAATAAGCTCGCTATTCAAGATTAGGTAAAACACACCAACAAGTCCATTGTTTTCAAAGAATGTTTTTAAATCTTGTTGTTGTTCTCCACTCATCTTGCATGGTCTTGAGCAATTTGCCAAAGATATGATAAAGAAAATTGAGATAGTTTTTATGACTTAGCTTCAGCATATGGGATCAAGTTGCTGTTCTAGAGGGCTTTTAGGGGACACAAGCCCACATAAGTGCAAAAAATTTTGATAAAGCGTTACTCCTTTCACCGTCAGTTTCTGTTATCAGTCGTCGTCTAAAAACATAGGTTTATTGCAATATAATATATTTTTGTAGCTTACTACTCATATTGAAGTTTATATTGATATTTTCTTAAAGTTAAATGCAATATGTTTGTATTATTCAATTTTAGATTATTTTATTTTCGTTTTCCCCCAACCCAGCAGTGAAATCCCGTTACTACACATCTGTATTAAAATATTTCTGTTATCCGTCTATTCGGAAATCCGTCAGAGCCCTGGTCCAGATGTGACAGTTAATTCGGAAATCCGTCAGAGCCCTGGTCCAGATGTGACAGTTAATCGAAGTTTTACTGTATTTCGCATTTAAGAAATCCTCCAGAAGTAGTTCGACCGCAGCCAGTAATTCTCGATTAAAGACTACATCAATCTTCCGGTTTCTAATTAATGCCGTTTTTCAAGAGCACACACAGAATTTAGCTCACGACCTTCTTCATCCGAATAAAATTCTTCAGCACTGCATTGACTTAATCCACGAGGCTACTGGTTCATATTTTATATCTTCTCAAAAACTGTTATTACCTAACATTTACATTACCTAACTAAACCTATACATTTCTTCTCTACAAAGAAAGAATATATAATGAAATATTAATTACGTATTCGGATATTAACAGAGATACTTCTTATTTAAAATATTTTCAGAATTGGAGATGTATTACTTACTTTTTGAATATTCTATTTCTAATGGATATTTCTAAATCTGTCCATTATGCGCTGAGATCTCAGTTACGAACTATGGCAACTGATGTTTTCAAATTTTTAACTCTGGTTTTTAATCCACTTGTTAAAGAAATATACATATTAATCAAACTTTCCACTTTGAATATCTAAGGAATAAATTTGGTACTCAAATTACGTTATATAGAGGGACGAGACTCAAGTTTGTGTGTAGTGCTGCTGAAGAATCCAGTCAATTTTAGGAATCATTTTTATTAGGCTACGTTCCACAGCACAGACCATTAAAGTTACAAGACACAAGACAAAACAGAGAACAACATCACGAGACAAGCACACAGACAAGAATGACAGAGAGGCATCATGGGAAAAAGATGGCCCCAGTAGCGCCACCTACCATAGAAAGGAGAAGGCAGCTGATTGTAACCTCTACAGTTATGAGTTTTAACCCTTAAATGCCCAATATTGCCTTTAAGCAACAGACCTATTTTTGTCTTCTAAAATCGTGAGAATAAGACTGAAGCTCTAATGCCTGTTGTTTCCAATTGGATACATATTGAAAATTTTATTTAATCAATTTATAACATATAGATGGCAGCCTGAGTGCTGATAAAAATAACGATAAATTGTTTTTCACTTGAGCCTGCATCTTTTTTGCTTTATTTGTACTCTTGGGAATATCATATTTTATTCTACAATGTTGAAAGAAATTCCGTATCCGTATTATTAGTTATTAAAATTAATATGTGTTTAATATTATATAACTTTATCAAGGAATTTTTTTTCTGAAATAAAGCCCAGTGTTGTCAGTTGGTAGCAAACTGTTTTTTACCCATACACCATACTTAGAAGTAAATGGGATTTTTTAAACTATTTTTCCCATGTTTTATTCAAGAAATGAAAGTCAAAAAACATCTTTAAATCGATTTTTAAAAACATCGGGCTTTTAAGGGTAAATACCTTGCTAATTTGTCCTTCTGCTTTCATTCCCACACAAAAATGCAGCTGTCAGGAATGAAAATTACTGTTTAATACACGTATGATAAAAAATTCAGTTAAAATCGTGAGAATAAGTTAACTATGTATCTCCTTTATCAAATGAGACAGTTATTTGTCAGGTATTGACTATTATATTGTGTTTCTCTTATCACAATACAGAATATCCATAAATAAGCCACATTCGAAACCATCATTAAAATGCCTCATGACGAAATTATATATTGATGTATTTGAATCTATTCCATCAACACATTTAGACATTGTGCTAGGCATAGAATAATTTCTACCTCTACACTTACCATCACCTGTCAAGAATATACATCAAATAACAATACACTGCATCGAATGCCAAAATGAGTTTAAAATCATGACACTACTTCATAATCACACGCTTGGACATGCAAATAGATCTTTAAATATGCGAAAGTTTACCGAAGCCTTTACATCGAAGCTCTTATTCAACTCAGGATGTCCATCACAGTAGAGATGCTTTCAACTGTCGGTATCAAGCCTTTAGACAATGCTGTTGACAACAGGAATTGACAGAGACGAAGATATGCAGTCTCTGGAGCAATTACCGCTCAAGCCATGAATAGGATTCTATTTCGAATGTAAAGGGATGAC
The DNA here is from genome assembly GCA_013235015.1 of Araneus ventricosus. NCBI lineage: Eukaryota > Metazoa > Arthropoda > Arachnida > Araneae > Araneidae > Araneus > Araneus ventricosus. The sequence continues at coordinate 692,944 of BGPR01000196.1, forward strand.
ATTCCCTTTGGCAATGCAAAAGGTTATCCTCGTCATGCGAATATTTTGTTTCGATAAGAATGAAATATATATGGTTGGTATAATATTATGTGCCTTTTATCGGAAGAATCGGAATCGGGCAGTAGTACTTCTATAAGGGCAAGTATTATATATCTCATTATTTATATTTTAGGGAAAATATTATACATATCTCACTCTCAAATATCTCTTCTTTAAGGGCAAATATTATATATCTCACTCTCAAATATCTCTTTTTTAATGTCAAATATTATATATCGCATTATATATATTTTATGAAGATTTTTTTGTGATAACCCTTTTTAGGTGCAAAATAACAATAAAATATGGCATTGGAATGATCAATTTTTTGACGCCAGTTTAAATCGTTAAAGCGATTGTTTTCATCCCTATATCAGGAATAAAATTTTTCTCAGTACTCTATGATATAAATATTAATTAATATTATCCACGCATCCTGAAATATCAAACTTGGTGCGATATTTGAATAATATTTAAAACACAAACTATAGTAGATGCATTTAGTAGTCCATGGCAATTAAGTATATCCTGCTGTAATCATGTTTTCAGGAAAATAGTTCGCTTAACTGAAATTTAAAAAATGATGCGTAGTAACTTTCAATGTACGCAAGAAACAAAATACAAACGTTTTCTTTTACCATAATTACAGATTGTATATCTTTTTATCAAAATTCATGCAAAGCGCAAAATTTTGCTAGAAACAAACATAAAGTCATTGATATGTTTGAGAAAGTGTATTCTACTAAATGATGCAGCAATATCCATAAAAAAAAGAATATCAATATTTTAAATTTATTATTAACTACTGTTAAGTGTGAAATGATTATCGGCAATAAATATTGGCATTATAAGATAAACAAAATGTGTGGCTTCATTTTTAAATTATGTATTTGATTTGAAAGCATTTCGCACATGTTAGCTCTACCATTAATTAATTCTACAACAAGTTTTCACTTCGACATTTGTTTCTTTTGCATTTAAAACGTGGAATAACAAAGCTGAAAGCTCCTAATTGGTTTTGCGGATGAACATTTCACCCGAGTTACCCGTTTATTTCAAACGACGCTTGAAAGGCTTGTTTAACAGGTAATTAGCCGATAATCGGTTTAATGGAGGCTTTCAAATTTTTGGATGTTAGCCATGTTAAAATTAAAGCTTTCTGAATGAGTTTGAGGCAAACGGAGCAAGATTTGTTTATGTGAGATTTTTGTTATATGAATGGAACGTATTCAGGCTCGTTAATGCTCGAATAGACAGTTTATATTTTCTAATAAAGGAAAAATATTAAATAAATGGGCATTTAGACTTTAAATAAATTTAAAATGGGCTTTTTAGGAAATATATCATTTGTGATTGTTATAAAAGCATTAAAATCAGAATTTAGTACAACAATTATATTTGAAATATGCATTTGACATTTTTTATCAAACGTATCCTATTCAAACAATAAATTTTGAAAAAAATATTCTTGCACTTTTCGTCTGATAGCATTGGTTATTGTACTGAAAATTGTAATGTAATCCTCGAATCTTAATCTTTTTATTCTTATTATAAAGTAAATAATTTTCTGTGGCTAGTCTTCATTTTCCTCTATTAGTGCGCCCGTTTAATAATGACTGCCCATTTGATAAACTTCCGTTGGAAGAAATGAATGCACTTCATTTGTGTTGAACATTGTGCAGTACATTAATAAAAATGCTTCATTATTTGGTTGACTTTTTAATGGACTTACTATTCATTCTTGAAAACTTGTTCTGTCTAAAACGATAATAGTGATAACAACATGCTGGAATATGCTCAGGCCATATTTTCCATAGGGCCAACCTACCCAGATAAAAAAATCTGCAGAAAATATGCAGAAAATTTCTTTTTTTGTAGATTTCTTAAAGATTTCTGCAGATTTTTTGAAGACAGAAAAAATCTGCATTTTTTCTTCAAATTAATCTGCAGAAAATCTGCAGAAAATTTTCTTCTTATATTTTTCTCTAAATATTCTGCAGATTTTTTGAAGACAAAAAAAATCTACATTTTTTCTTCAAATTAATCTTACTCTAAATATTCTGCAGATTTTTTGACGACAAAAAAAATCTGCATTTTTTCTTCAAATTAATTTGCAGAAAATCTGCAGAAATTTTCTTATTTCATTTTTCTCTAAATATTCAGCAGATTTTGTAAGACAACAAAAAATCTGCATTTTTTCTTCAATTTAATCTGCATAAAATCTGCAAAAAATTTATTTATATTTTTTTCTTTAAATGCCTTGTAGATTTTGTAAGACTTTGCATTTTGTCTTTAATTCAATTTGCAGTTATTTAGCATATTTTCACAAAATCATTAAACTCGACCAATATCTGTTGATTTTTTAAAGATTTAACTGAATTTTCATAATATCTGCATTTCTCTAAATACATATTTTGCACCATATTCTCTAATATTGCAGCTCTATTTTCCAATGGATATAAAACAAAATTAGAATGTAATTATCATTATTGTTTAATCCTACAGCAGACAAGAGTTTCAAAAAATTTCGCAATGGAAAAATGTCTTAGGACTAAATTTTTTAAATATGCCACTGAAAAAATGAATTCTAAATTAATCTTTAAAAAAATTTTTGAGGTTTTACTATTTTAAACTTTTACCCCATAATTGAATTAATTTCCAATTAGTTTTCCAACTGTCTTTCTGACTAGCTATTTTCCTCGAAAAAGAAAGAAAAAGTGGAGCTTTCACCCTTTGGATGGAGAGAAGGCTTCCCAGAAATATAGAAGGTGAAAATGAATTTATTGAAACTGAGAATCTAAATTATTGAACAAAAATATTACTAATCTCATCTGTTACACATCTCTACGACTTTTGAAACAAATATTCTGACCTTGGTTGATTTTTACACCACTAGATGGCGCCACGACAGCCATGGTGACGCTATAACTTAAATAGATTAATTTATCCCCACCTCGCGTATGCCGACGTGGCCTTGTGGTTAGGACACCTGCCTGTAGCGCACCCGCTTATAGGATCGCGGGTTCGAATCCCAGACAAGAGCTTGAAGTTTCGTCACATTTCATATCGTTTAAGTAAGTTTATTCATAAGTTAAATTAATAATAATTGAAATTAATAACTAAACCTTGACTGTTGTAAAATATGCAGATATTTGGAACATATTTTTTTTCTGCAGAAAATCTGAAGGTATTTAACATAGTTTTCTTCAGATATTCTGCATTTTTTTTCTGCAGAAAATCTGAAGAAAACATGTTCCAAATACCTTCAGATTTTCTGCAGATTTTTTTTAGCTGGGTAGGCCAAGGCTTAGAGAACAGCCATCGAGGGACGGTATACAGAATAATTAACAACCAAATATTCACAAATTTTTCAGTAATATTTTGAAAAAGCCGTATAAATTGATGCCTTTGAAATTTACATTCGTTACATTAACTCTTTGATCCCCAGGCGACTTTTTCCTTCTAACTCCTTTAAAATTCCTCCTTTAAAATTCTTCCTTCTTGGGAGGAAACGACAAGAATTGGACTCTCTCAACCTAGTGGCCATTTTCCCCACACTTCCACCCCGTTATATAAATTTCCTTTAAGGCACACGGAAGTGGGTTGCGGTTTGCAAAGATAATTGGATCTCCTAACGCACTTATCTCCTGAGCGATCTCAGAACATCCCCTCCCCTCCAAAGAAGCCAAACACCTCCGACCGCCATTCATCGCTGTTAAGGGGAAATTTTTAGACCGCCCGGGACCGCCCTGCTCTGTATAAGAGGGTTAAATATATTGCGCGATACTTTATTTTTTGTCTTCTATGGATCTTATCATCTCTTGCCCTTGCACTTCTTTGCATTGAAATAGATTTAATAAGATCTGTCCACTTCAATGACCCTTCAAGCTTATTCACGAACAAAAATACGAAAGAAGAAGTTCTGGTAGGAATTTCAGGTGATTTCAAGGAATTTAATGGAGCATTTATGGAGGTGTTAATGGTTATGTTATTTCATAAGTAATGCAATTTTGAATTAAAAATTTAATATTGTTCAAAGATTATAAAGATTGTGAGTGCTTACATATCCCAAACTTCATATTTGTCATTGCATATTAAATTGAAAATTATTTATTGACTTTTCAGGGGGGGGGTGCAGAATAAACTTTGGACTAGGGCGTAGAAATGTGCAAATCCGGCCTAGAATATGCTTTAACCAAATAGAAAACATGTGAGATTGAAGGTAAATAAAGACTTTTTAATAATATATGGCATAAATATAATACGAAGAACCATATAAATTGGCGATAAAATCAATGTGTTACTATAACCAACATTTTAAAATCCCAGAAAACCAATGAATATTCAGAATAAGATTTCGTTGAATATTAATTTACATTTTACTTCATCATTTCACATACTTACTTACACTTAAATGATCACGCCTTACATTATATGTTCTCTCTTCTAATCAAAAAAAAAAAGAAATGCCCTAAATCTAAGAATATTTTTTGGGCCAATATTTTGTGTTTCAGATAAAAAAAAAATTAAAATCTTAGGTATAATGGTTTTCATTATCCAAGGGAACATTCTCTAAAGGATATAGTGTTGTTTAAAATATTTAGAACGGACTGTTCAAATTTCATTTTTTGTTCATAAAACTTTAAAAACTTTATAATTTGCTATTTTGTTTTGATTTTAAGTACCTTATTGGAATCTCCATAAATCCAAATAAGCTTTAGTTATTACATGAAATATCACTATTTATTAGACAGAATTATTGTTTAAAACAGTATATTCTAGCTGTTCAAAATTATTCGAACGACTGATGACGAAGGTTATATTTAAGTAAGTGAGAAATTGGATTTATTTTTATTTTGGTAAATTTTATAATCTTAACAGGTTAATTTATTTGGTAATTTATTTTTTTTGGTCTATGAAGCAGTCAAGCCATCAGTAATGCTCAAGAGCTAGAAGATTTCCTTTGAACTTCGCCGCCGCAACAGTGAAGATAGAAAGGATGGAGTATCATATGAAAACCTACCCAAAAAGTATAAATTGACGACTTATGGTATCTACTATTTGTGCAAGAATTAAGAGACAACAGGATCAATGGGAAACAAGAGAGGGCGAGACAGAAAACCGAAAACAAGTACAAGAGAAGACTCTATGAATGTAAGATTTGCAGAAAAAAAAACGATATATGGTTAAGAGAGATTATGAAAGAGTTGAAATTGAATGTGTCAGCTCTATCAATTTGCTTTATGATAAAACTTCAGAGTTTATCCATCTCATATATTTTCCATATTATCCATTCTCATACTGCTAATAGAACATAATGAAATTTAATTCTAGAAGCAAAAAAATGAAAAGTTATTTTCTACATCAAAATTTCCTTCGGATCAAAATTCAAACTTTATCGTAAAAAATAAGTCAGAATTCGAACATTTTCATATATTTGAAGCTTTATATATTTGAATTAATTTTCATATATTTGAATTAATATATTTGAGAAATAAATAAATATTTATATTCTATAATAAAATGTGTAAAATATACTGTAGCGTTCTAATAATTCTGAACAATACTGTATTTCATCTTCTGCTGCTCGCGTTTGTACACTGTCATAACCGTAACATATAATGCATCTGAGTCACTGACAAATACACAGCATTGCATACATACATTTGACCCCAATCCCAATTTGACGACTTCGTTTTTCCAATATCCTCTGTTTTGTAATCCCCTTCTTTTATACTACCGATGAAGATACATGAAGTACCATCTGTAGCTTTGGAATTTTTTTTACAAAAGAGAAATGCTGGAGTCAAACGCATCCTCCGCGTGTTCTTGCTGGTTATTTTTTAAAAATAATTTTTGATTGTTTTTGGAGGTGGGAGTAATTTATGTTTTCGCATTGCTGCTTTTTCTCATCTGACATTTGTAAGTTTATTTTGATCCGAAAGAAATTTTGATGTAGAAAATAACTTTTCATTTTATTCTTCAAGTATTAAATTTCATTAGATTCTGTTTGCAGTATGAGAATGGATAATTAATTGTAAATAAATTTAATAAGCTTTTAAACTAATTTAATAGCCTTAAAATATTTGCCACTGTGATCATGACAGGCTTTATGTGGTGTAAGGGCTGTGGAAGGTTAGCATCCAAGGATATTCTAATTATTGTCATAATTTTATCCACATTATTAATATCCAAAGAATACTTTTGTTCCAAAAACATTCTAGAAGAATAATAGTTCCACATTTCACAAATCCAGAAATTCCGATTTCACAATATTCGAAATCTGGAAATATGTCAATCATAAATTAGCATTCAAATCCTAGTAAAGTTTAGAATCTTAGAATCTTCTTGTAAAAGAAAATACCAAGTGAAGCTAAATCATTTATAGACTTCCGTAGAGATTTTAGTAATAGCGACATTCATCTAAACTCTTGATTGGAAGCAAACAAAAAATAATTAGCCAGAAAAGCTCAAAACATCTTCGTAACTCTATATTTTAAATTTACACGAAGAAATAATTTGCAGACGTAAAAAATGCAATTTTTCCTTTCTATGAAACGTTCGCTTTAATATGGCAACGGAGAAAGAGTTGTAAATGTGTAAAATTCTGAATCTTCTACTATTAGTCTTCCACCATTACTAACAAGGGTTGAAAATTTAATACTGGGAACCAATAATTTCAGCTGATATAACAAGGTTGAACTTCATAATCCTTCAATGTTGTCACCACTGTTGTATATCACTTATTTCAAGCGTAGAATATCTTAAGAAGTAGCAGTTCTGTTACTCCTTCTGATAGAACGACCTTTAAGAATCTCTTGAAAGGTTCGGTAGTAACCCGTGAGTGATTTGTTTGCTCACTGAACTGGGAGTTGCTCTACCATCAACCTTACTTTCCCGATTTAAACCCCTGTAATAATGATTTGATTCCAAAGATTACCCTGTACCCTTGGGTGGAATCAGTTCAAGACATTTGATATTGAACAGTTACAGACCATAAAGAGTTGGTATTGCTTCGTCTATTCTACAACTTCCACAACGCTGGAAAACGATTGTACGCTACACTAAAGGTTCTGACATCGAACGACTATAGACGTTGGAAGGTGATACCAATATTATATATGCTGTAAGTGCCATTATTAAATTTATAACATTCCATCTTAAACAACAGGTAGGCTGGTGGTAAAATTGTCCACCAGAAGATCGGCGAATTAAAGGTTTGAAATTTTTTTCCGAGAAAGATCCCAAGTGTACGTAGGCCCAGTGCACGTTAAATCCATTATGTGGTGCAAAAAGTTTGAGAAGAAATCCTTGCCATCTGCATGAGTCAAAATTGCGAGATTCCTCCAAAAGAAAAAATCATGTAGACCAAAAACTAAGCGTTTATCTAACTAAAGTCAAACAATAAATATCTGTCACCTGAAAAGGTCTGATACATGCCTGCTTATCACGGCTTCATTACTATACTGCACTTTAACTGTTATTTCCAGGGTGTTTGGAGAATTAGTTACCAGATTACGCACCGTATGATTATACTATGAATAGAAAATGAAATCTGGTTTATTACTTCAATGCTTGTATTTAATAGTATGTTAGAAACAAGACTGTTTTAATGAAGCAAATAAAAGCAGCTTAGGAAAGAAATGTAAAAAAAATCTGGTTTTATTTCTCGCATGACAATAAATAATAACAGTTGCGAAATCTCTATACTGAAGTCGTAATTAAAGCGCTAAATTTTTCAAAGGTGGTTATTTGTACACACTTTCATTTAACTTGGTTCTTTTCCTGTTTGTAAAGATTGAATTTTGCATTCCATTTTTCACTCACTTTCTGATGTGCACGCTATAAAATGTTGTGCAATTGTATTTTGTCAGTGAAAATTTGGACGAGTTTTTTGTTTTGTGCTGAAAATGTGGACGAGTTTTCTGTTTTGTGTTGAAAATGTGGACGAGTTTGTTTGATTCGGGTAACGTAGAATTTCTGCTATACCATCCGAATTCCGGTGTAATTCTTCTCAATGCGAATTCAAATGCGAAATTTCAGCACTGTGTTTGAAGATGTTAATTAATGTTTATATTAGAATTTTTTAATGTTATAGCTTAAGGATACTTAGAAAATATTTAATTTGATGTTCCTATTACTGTAGCTCTCAATGTTTAATTAAAATAAGAGCCTCATTTTGTGGAAAGGCTGCAATAATTGTTCGTTATCGCTCTTTTTGTCGACTTCTAATGTTAAATTTTCAACTAAATGATTTAGATAATCATGGCGGTTAAATTTTTAATCAACGATTGAACTAATTACAGTTCTATTTGGAATTAAGCCGTTTTAATCACAAAGAATTAAACGAACTCATAGAACGCAGAATTCAACGCTTTGTGTGCTGAAAACAGAACTGGTACGAACTTGGCGCTTAATACAGCATCCAAAAGGATTTGGCATTTGCTTAAATCGGAGAGTTACCGGAAAACGACGTGAGTTTACAAAATAAACAAAACAGAAAGATCGTTCATTCTCTTTCAATATTTACTGCACTGAATTTTTAATTCAGGAATTTTAGTAAATTTTGATTCCATACGACATGCAACACCTGTAGTGAATTTAATAAAATAATTATTCAAAGATTCCATAATATTTATAATAATGAATTCTATATTAATTACTAAATAGTAGAAAATAATTAAAACAAAATAAATTCTATTTTTTAGTACACTATTAAAAGAGTGTTTTTAAAATCTGCTTTCAAATAATTTATTTTTACCTTTAATTAAGCACCAAAATTGTCAGAAAAGGTATATCTTTTCTGTAGATCTTCCAACTAAAAAAATTTTAATTTACCTTGGCTTATTAATAAACAGTACTTTGGAATTTATTTTAATACATCCTCCATAAGTGGAAACATAAAAATTGAGAAGAAAAATTTTTAAGATTCGAAATATGCGCACGCAGATGATATTATTTACAATAAATACTGCACAAATATACTGAAATCATAAATTATTATAATTTCTTGAAGTAATTAAATAATAACGTTTTGCTTGCACACTTCCAATACTTTCCACTCAATTTAATTCACTTAAAATAAATTACTGCACTCTTATTTATTTAAGCTTTCTAATCAAATTTTATTCAATGCAAGAGCATCGAAAATAAGTTTAAAAAACTTTCGTCTTGAATTCGAAAGGGCAATTGATGTAGTAACTCAATAGAAGAATGGCAGCGATTTCGATGCTACGACTTAAAAACTCTTCCACCACTTGTACTGAAATGCAGATTTCTTTAGAATTTTCTCTGAAAAGTAGAGTGCTTTCGAACATAAAAGTGAGGAACTTTTGGGGCTCTATAAAACCATATACATGTATGTTTATTTAATACTTCTTTTGGATCTTTTCTATGGCCTTTTCGAATATCTATGTTCCATTTTGTATGCCAATGAATTCATGATGTTCATAAAGCGCTGCATTGTTTGCTTGAGTGTTTATTGAAAAAACAACAATTCTACTAAATTTTAAAAGAGGAATATCGATTTAAGAATTATTTTCTGCTATAAGATTGATTTAACAATGTAAGCCTTGTTTTGTGTTTAAAAATATTTGAATTTACTTTTGAAGCTTTTGTCTTTACAATAGGAAATGAATAGTTATTAATTATGTGTTAAGACTCTATTACTTTTTAATTATATCTCGCATTACTTTCATGTAACACGAAATGTATATCCGATTTCATTCTCTGTTATTTTTAAAAATTAAACTATATATATAATGGAAAAATTAAAAAATGGAAAAACTAAAAAGGAAGCAATATAAGAATAAATGTTATTTTCTAATTAGCATCTTAGGTTTTATTCCTACAAAGGCTATTCACTCATTTTGTGACAGATCTGAATGATTAATGCTTACCTCTCTTCTTGTTTTTAAGATTTTCATTTTATGCACCATCTACAGTAATCAGAAATCATTTAATAAAGGTTTCTTCTTATTCTTTCGATCAAGTTTTCTTATGTTCTCCTTCTGATTTACGAGAACTGCGCTGAACAGATAAATATATATTTTTTACCGCAGTCGTTTAGATATATCCAAGTTTAATAGAATGTTACAACATTTTTCAGAATATGAATGTATACAATATAAAATTCAATATCAATCTCTACATTTGACCACATATCTAACAGAAAGACATGAAAACCAAGTTTTTGGCTCCTTTAAAATTTAGATCACTACTTTTTTTATTTTCAGTTAAAACTACACATTTGCAGTAGTTCTTTAAACTGGTAGACTTCATTTTCAGTTTAAACATTTTACCTTAGAAATGTTCGAAGAAGTCGCTTCATTTTTAAATACGTTTTTGGAATTATTTTTTCATTGAATTGCAAATGTTGACCTCTTTTCTTTATAGCTAACAATCATATTTATTTTGTCTAAAATATACTGATTGCAGGGATTCTACAGTAGTATTCTTCAATATTTCTCTTCTTACAAATATGTCTTTAGAATACAGAGAAAAAATAACTGTATATACATATATATATATATATATATATATCCAATATTTATTTAAAAATGTCATATCGTAGTTAAAAGCTATTGTAATACTAAAATATAATTTAAAGTTTGAGGAAACTGTTGCTTAAAAAATGTAACTGTTTAAAACAAGGCTATTGCTTATATAATATAAATCCTAAAATAATCGTCCAAAAAATGTGCAACAGCCTCTTTACAACCAACTTATAATCACCACAAACTTCGTAAATACTCTACAAAAATGAAGGATAAAAAATGATTTTGTGTATTTAATATTGTGTTTCATACAAGACTTATGAATTGTTTATAATGATCACAAACACAGAATTAGTCATGTCGCCGACATTTGGCGCGTTTTAACTCTCTGAGCCCGGCTGGAGAGAGAATTTGGTTGCCTCAAAGCCCGGGGTAATTTTTCGTTCACAGAAACAGAATGGAATCGTCCTTTCCTTCACCGCATGGCCAGAAAGGGGGACGCCCGCTGAGCGGGCATTTGTCAAAAATGAAAGGGGAGCCATTGATGGTCATTTGCGGTTAGAACTATCGGTACTGGACAAAGTCCTGTGAGTGAAATGCTTTTCGGGCTACTGATAAGAATTCTACTCTATTAGTTTAGGAGGAATCTCGATTAGTTTATCTAAATGCTTTCAAAGAATTATTTTTTACCCAGTCATTAAAATTTTCGTAGGTTCTCGCACGGTCTGTGCTGTAAAATTTGGCTTATTTTAAAAAGAAAGCGAAAACATAAACTTTGACCAGTTATTATTCATTTATGCAATTGACAGATAATTCTTGTAAGTAGATCTTATTAGTAGAAACACACTTATAGAGCGGACAAATAAACTAAAAACTATGAAAAAAGCAACAAATCCGTCAGGGGTAAAGGTGGTTGTTTTTATCACTCGGAAAATTCTTTAACTTCAGACATTTTATAAAGAAAAGGAATCATTTATCTCGGGAGCTCCTAGGAGAATTGTGAACACACAAGCAATGCTTTCTGAAACAGCCTTCTTTTATCATCCAGGCAGTCAGTCTTTTTCAGCAAAAAATCGCTAATCATCAATATCTCAAAGATATGTCATCTTATTTTTGCACAACTCTAAATAAGTGTTCACCAAGAAAATGAGAGAATTACCCTCAAGATAAGTTTTTATAGATATCAATGCGAGAAAAATGCGGTGTTTATGTTGGAAAAGTAAAGGAAAAAATGAATTATAAACAAAAAGAGTCGTAACCTTCTTTTTCGAATATCGGTAGGCTATTCAGATTTATTGAAGTATGCAATGTGTATACTCCCCCAACACCTTAATTAACGTTGTATTGTTATTGAAATTAATTTATTTTATTTTTTCAAATATTTCATGAAAAGAAACGCAATTACAGCACATTAAAGAATCAAGTAATTCGATTAATTAGACAAAAATATATTTTGAAAATAATATCTTTAAATTACAAGCTCATTTTTAAATATGAAGAAAAGAAGGAAGTTGTTTTGTTTCTTACTTGTCTTGTAAAACGAGGTAAGCCATGTATTATACTAACTTTGTGACAAATTAACCTCGTTTGTGTATTTGTGAGGCACAGTTAAATGTGACGTTTGTGGCTAGCAAAACTGTAAATACCGTTGTTGAAAAGGTTTAAAATTACATTATTAAAATTTATTATTTTTGTAATGAAATATATTGATAGTTTAATATTTAAAAATAAATCTCTAATTTTAAAATGCCGTGCGACAGTATAAAAGGTTAAAGACCGTAACCTCTCTCTCCCCCTGCGAATTTTCACTTCTGAGAAGGTAATTAAGTAAAGATAACACCAAGAGAATCTCCGTGCAATTATGGAGTCTTAAAAAATATATCTTCTGTTTTGCAGTTAAAACACAATTAAAACAAAAAATGCATTCCTAGTGAGAAAAAGTTGTACTATCTAGAGCTCAAATGTTCATCATTTTATTCATATAAAGCGAAAAATCTTACTGAGACTAAGAGATACTCTTGTGCATATCTGTTGCGAGTTCTCGTAAGAGACCCAGAGCGATACTGGAATACACATATAAAATTTTCCCGATAATTAAAAGACGTCGGGCTGTAAGCACAGTCGTTGCAAATCTGGACCCGTAAAATCCTCAAAAAGTTTTATGTTTTGACCTCATTCAACCGCTACGTTGTGCAAACTCGCGTTTATTTCCGAGAATTAATTCCATCGCCATTTTCCTGCTAAATTTCGTTTTTCTCCATCTTTTTAGACCTTATTTGCCTTCTATTTCAGTCTCTCCTAGTTGCAGCACTGTAACCTTAATGAAAATACGGATCCGGACACGGAAAACACCCTTATACCAAAATTCCACACCACACTAGCGTTTCGCAGTGTTTTCCGCTAAAATTTCTTACTCAACTTGTTCCCCCTGCTTTAATTAGCTCCCCCTTTTCTAATTCATCTAATTTTAAATCCCTTATTCGAATTTTTTAAACGTTAATTTAATTAGAAGCCCATTCATTAGCTAGATGTGGATGTGCAGCGGACGCTTCGCGTCCTCGCGGTACTCCGTAATGAAACTCCGTTCTGTTGTGCATATCTGACAGCATATCAAATTATCAGTTGACAAGCCAAAGTTAATATCTTCTGATTAATTTCATAATTAGTATATACTAAATTCAATATAGCACTTTCAGCAAAAAATTAGAACTCGCACAACACCAGGAAAGTTTTTTTTAAAATCAGATGCATCTCAAGCGGTTTCTAATTTTACAATCATTGAAACAATAATTGTTTTTTTAATTAAATTTAAATATGTCTAGAATTTATCTTTATTTCAAAATCTTATTTAGAAGTCTTGTTTGCAGTTTTTAACTTATGTTTTTCAGCAGTTGATTTTAACAGTAATTAATGGTCACCGTATTTCCGCAAAATGTACAAATCATCAAGATGAGAAAAACGGTAATCGACAATTTTATGGAATCCAAATTATTTTCTCTGGTAAAATTTGCTTGTAGCAATACAAACAAAAACAATAAATGAGTAAGTAAATAAATTTACTTTTCAGGAAGAAAAGTTGATCTGAAAGATTTCTGTTCGAAAAAATGTGTGAATTGATCAGTGTCAATAAAAGAATTTAAAAAGGAGGGAAAGAGTTTTCTTAATTTTTTTACTAAAATGAACATTTCCACTATCTTTTGCATAAAGCAAGTTAACAATTTCCTTATATAGATCATAATAAAATGTATAAAAAATATAAATTGGATTTATTTTTTCTGCTTCTGATAAATATAATTTGATCTAGTAAATAAATGTTCCTTTCTTCCTTCTTTCCCTACACTCCGACGGAATGACTTGACAAAACCGCATATCACTCACTGTCAGAAGACTCTCCACCCCGCTGAGATAATCTGCCCGGGTGGCCTCGGGAACTTCCTTACTCCCCTAAAATTCTCCCAACCGCCCCGAAGCGCCCGACATCGTCCTCAGTCGACGGGGACGCTTTGGGGCTCCCTCGGGCTCATAGAGTTAAATGCGGTATGCCCGCCCACACACTGTCAAGAAATGCCGTGTGGAGCTGTAGTTTAGTTCCACCGGTTCGCAACGCACTACCACCTGACGTCACGCCACATGAATCTCTCATCCTTGAGACGTGTTGGACGTGATGCCTGAACTGCTCCTAATGATTCAACTTAATTTGATGTAAAGGGCAGCAATCGACCTCCTAATTGTTTTTATCTTCTTTTTCTTTATTGTTTGTTCCATCTAAATGTTTGTGTCGTCATAATTTAAACGTCTAAAATACCAAACCTGCGTTTTTAATCTGCTTTCAACTCACATGGGAGCTAGACTTCCATCCTACATAAATCAGAAGCAAAATAACTGTACAATAGCTGAAAATTTATTCCAAATTACACAAATGCATTCTTCGCTTTATGAATTCTCATATTTATTGTACCAAAACTACGCTATAATAAGAGCATTCTAGAACATCGCATCCTATTCAAATATTCGCTTTAAGAAGGAAGAGCAGAAAGACGTATTTTCCTTTCTTTCAAATACTGAGTATCGATAAAATGGCAGAAACAGACACAACACTAAAAATAAAATATCCATCCAATAAGTTAACTCCGAGATCGCTATATTTCTGTTGACAAGTCTTAGAAGTTTCTGAAAAATGTCTTTCACTCCCTGTGACAGAGAGGACAGGTTTTAGGTGGGGGAGGGGTCGAGTCCAGGGGGTAACGATCTGGGGTGAGATATGTTTCTACTGAATTTTCTGAAGAATGGGAAGTGCGAGACTCCTGGGTTTGAGAGTAAAATAAAAGCAAGAGATGATTGACGGACTTTTTTAATAACATCAAGCTTTTGTGTCGTCGAAAATGGCGTTTTCTGGGAATGGTGAAATTTTTCACTCGTCGATATTTAGCGGAGCGATAAATTCATTGGGGATATTTAGAGGCGTGAAAAAGTGTCTCGGCAATAAAGTGTTTATTCCTCTCTGCTGCTCTGGAAGCACGGAATATTCATAATGTGTTGTAAGAGAGATGATTGTTTCGTTC
>BGPR01000196.1:708050-720269 GCA_013235015.1 Araneus ventricosus
AGTGTGTTGGCAATAAAGTGTTTATTCCTCTCTGCTGCTCTGGAAGCACGGAATATTCATAATGTGTTGTAAGAGAGATGATTGTATCGTTCATTTTATTGGTATTCTTTCACGCTTTATTTGTTCGCTTCATATTTGCCTTTTGAAGTTTCAATTTGACGTCTCGATCCATTTATTTGCTGGGGAAACCAGAACTAATTCTAGAATTCTGTGCCTTTTCTCATTCTACATTTTGTTTTAAATAAATTTTTTGATAAGAACAGTTTGAAATTCTTTTGGTGTTTTTAGAAATTAAGAATTAAGTAAATATCATAGCCACTATTAAATAACATACATATGAGCACTGAACTGACCACTGACTTTTTTTAATAACATGACTTTTTTATGTCGCAGAAATTGGCATTTTCTAGGAATGGTCAAATCTTTCATTCGTTGATATTTAGCGGAGCGATAAATTCATTTGAGATATTTAGAGGAGTGAAAAGCGTTTATTAAAGTGGAAAGTAAAGTGTTTATTCCTCTCTGCTGCTCTGGAAGCGCAGAATATTCATAATGTGTTGTAATGAGGATGGTTCTTTCGTTTCTTTTATTGGTATTTTTTCACGATTTATTTGTTTGTTCCATCTTTGCCTTTTGAAGTTTCAGTTTGCTGTTTCAATCCATTTATTTGCTGTAGAAACTAGGACTAATTCTGAAATTTGATGCAGTTTCACTTCATATTTTAAATAACTTTTTTCATAGAGTAATTGGAAGCTCTGTTATTTTTTTATGAATTAGAAATACCGTAAATAAATGAAAGCAGTCGTTAAATAACTTGTATAAGTGATCATTGAACTGAAGGTGCTTTGGAAGAAAATTGCTTAATTTCACGATTTTACTTTCTTAAAAGCATGATATTCTAAAAGCGTTCGATAAAGAACTAAATCAATTTTGCTCTTAAAAAGAATCGAATTTAAGGTTATAAACTTTGCATAATTTTCGACATTGATCGATACAGCAATACCTTAACTCTATCGATACGGGACCCTCCCATACGTCCCTTCAATCAAAAGACGATAGCCGTCCGAAACGACTGATTGTCACACTGAAATTTCCACCCCCTTTTGTTAAGTGTGATTGATTTCACACCCGCGGCGCGTGCTTTCTTCCTTAGAGTGGCTCGCCCTGATGTGTTTGGGGAAGAGGGGAGTTTTCTCACAATTCGGACAATGAAAGTTGTCTTTGTGGGTTTTGAAGGGGAAAGTGAATTTCCCTTATCCCTGATACAGAAGCTCGGACGTTCCCGTATTTTAAGGTCCCTTTATTTCACTGGCCTCAGCAATCAGAGGGTCAAATAGAAACCCTGATACGAAAGACGACAATCCAACGGATCTTATCGTCTTCACTATTATGTCTGTAATGAAATTACATGGCTGAAATTTGAAATTAAATTTATAATCCTACAGAAAATGAGATAATTCGAATATTAAAAGGTAGAAAAATCCTGGTACAGATGTAGAAGGCTGTGATGGGAGCTTCAAGTACATATTACTGTAATCACTGACACGTTATAATTCACAAGTACGTTATATTAGATTTACCTCCTTCATTATATCCTGATGATATACAATGCTTATCTAATCTGTCTATCACATCTAATATGAAGTCTTACTGAAATTCTGGTCATATGAATTAATTAGCATTCGACTTATCAGACTTTTTGATTACGCTTCTTAGTTAGATTTCCATCATATACCGTGGAATACGCATTTTAGGGATTCTATTTAGCCCTCCAGGTGCCCAATTATTTTGATATTTTGGTTGTCAGGTTAGAAAACTTAGCTTTTAAAGTAAATGAATTAGTATCTTTTGCATTTAATTATATCCATGAAATCTTAAGAATACTTTATCCATGATTGTTTAATAAAACATAAATATAAATACGAGCTATCTGCTTTTGAACTAAACATGAAAAACGGAAAATGACGTTTGCGCTTCTAGGAGGGTTAAGTTATAGTTATCTGTAAAGAGTCATATTATGCTAAACTTATTAAAATGATTCTGATATATCCCTGCTTTATAAGATACAGTGATCATTCATATGAAAAAGAATAATGGAAACAAACTGACAATTCACAAGTAATTTTTATTTTTATTTTGCTACTTTGCTTACATTATATTATTTTAAATTTTATGTATTAATATTTTTCGTCCTTTAATTATTATTTTTTCTGTTTTGCTATTTCACCCTCACTTTGCTCTTCAATTCTTTATCACCCTACTCAACAAATAAAAGGCCTTCTTGCTCCTGTTGTAGGGTCTTTACAGATGTGCAAGTGGAAATCCACATCTACCTCAATTTTTTTTGGAAATTCGAGAGATCATGCGTCATTTAAATAAAGGAAAAATAACTCCTTTTTATTTCTTTCATTGAATTTTGATAATATCCGTATATTTTGAAACGTCATTTGAATTTGTTGCATCAACAAAAAACAAACAATAAAACAATAAGACCTGAAATTCTTAGGTTTTGTATTCCCATAGTTTTTGAAACACAATTAAAATCACCTAATTTGAATAATAAAGTGCAATTTCCTGTTTAAGATTCTTTCTTTTTTTACTCTACTGCAGCATCAAATATATGATATTGACAACGGTTTTCCATCTCTATTGTCAATACATACAAAAAGACAATTTCTATCAAAATTATTTGCAGTTCTATCTGCTGAGTAAGAGCTATTTGGACATTCCTTTCTTGTTTATATACGAAAGCTAAAAAATATATATAAAGATTTTTAAAATGAACTGAATTTTATTTCTTATTATTTCTTCAGTTTCTACTGAAATTGAAGATTGTTTCCATCTACTGAGTAGTAACACACATTATATCACAAACAATATCAGCATTAATGCAATTTCTGCGTAGACTGAATTTGTATTAACTTCAGAAATGAAATATAATTTTGTTTTTATATTTACCTGCATTGAGACCGTATCTTTTTAATAAATAAAGCACACTTTTTTATTTTTTCATGCGAAGCCAGAAATATTTTAACTTGCTTAAAACAAATAACAGCTTTTATTATCTATGAGGGTCGTCACAAATTTTTTGCAGAAATCTTGCTTATGAAAGATTAAGAAATAAGCCAAATTTGTTTTTGTATTTGTTTCTACATTTAATTCTAACAAAATTAGGACCATCGCATTTTTAAATTAGAAATAACTACTTCTTTTTCTACAAAGATAAGCATTTAAGGCTGAAAAGTTAAATAATCTCTATTCATGCTTTGGTTACTTTAAGGATGATAATTTTGAAAAACTGAACATGGGCCAATAACATCAAAATTGTTTTGCTTCGCAAATTTTAAATGCGAGCAATTAGCATTAAAATAATTTTGCTACTAATTTATATTTATTACACTCCTGTTTTTAGCCATTGTGTATTTACTAGAAGCAAACAACTGGAATTTCTCCAACAACACCTTAATAAAATCTTAAATATTACTTATTTTGGCCTTAAACAAACAATTCTACCTACCTCGGCATAAAAGAATATGTTTATAAATTTCCCACAGAAACACGCGAGATATTAACTTTTCCTCACCGTCTGTAACGCATTCTTGTCTAAAATTCCATTGCAAATAAACAAACGCAAAAAAATAACCAATTTAAAAATCCTCGAGCCGTTCTATTTAAATATTTCAGTCCTGTTTGCGAAAGCTTTATTCTACCACAACTGTTTATACTCTAACTTCATGAAGAAAAAAGAAGTATAAACAGAAAAGAAAACACTTTCTGAGGATAATTCGCGAAACGAACTTAAATTGGTTGCACATTCCAGCAGAAAGATAATAGCTTCAACAATCGGGGAAAAATACAGCAATTTTAGAATTTCACTAAAACTCTGGAAAAGATATTAATGCTGCAGCTGGTAGTGATTAGGAAGAATTCAAGAGATAGCAGATTTAATCCATGTCGTTATCCAAACAAACTTTGAGATACTTTTAAAAGTATTTCGTAAATGCAGACTTGTATTTTTTTCGAGTGAGATTTAATTTAAAATTCGCTTTGAAAACGAGCGTAGAAGTTTTGTGCTTTCATGTGCCATTAAAGTATTTGGACAATTTGAAATATTGGGTTGCTTTCGTTTAATCCATTGTAGATTGCTAGGAATTTCTAAGAGTTGTGTCTTGACGAATTATTTTAAACGTAAATAATTTATTTGATTTAATTAATTAGAAGTGACAGAAAGCTATGTCTCATTTTTCTTTAGTTCAAATGATAATTTGGTTAGAATGTGAGTGTTTTAAAAATTTGCATTAATAAAGAATACAATCCAAGACGTAATTTATTTGAAAAGTTTTGGGATTTCGAAAGAGTGTTGTAGTATGAAATATAGTTTTGCTGGTCATAGGCAAATTAATAATCCTAATTTAATACCATATTTTGAGGCTAAATATGCAAAAACAATGTTGCTTATATTTTAGTTATGTATATGTATGTAGAATTATGCCTCTAGAATTTCGAAAATAATTATTTTCCATCAAATCTACTCATCATAATCTGTGTATGATTTATATAACTAAAAAGAAACAATCAAAATGTACTTATGTTTCCTATAACCGACAACACCTACATACAAGTATTGTAAGAAACTTATGAATAAGGAATATAAAATTCACAACATTATTTATTTACGAAATGTTGGATATTTCAAAAGAATATGATAACACTTGTATTTTCGCTGTTGCTGCTGTTGAAAATATGTTTTATGATAATAATTCATTTCAGTGCTCTCCAATGAAACATAAAATTCACAATCTTTACTCTTTTTTTAAATAAATAGTTCAAATAATAACCTGAAAAAAATTCTGAAAATTGCTTTTTCTATCGAATTTTTTTATTATAACATACGTATAAATATTTTTCCTCAATGCACATATAAAATCTGAAAAAAGTCATATAACAGAAGAAACTGCAAAGTATTATTGCGACAGTTAAATTTCCTACTAACTATTATTTCGACTACTTTATTCAATATCAGTTCCTATTGTAGATCGCTGGAAGTTTTAAAGAGTTTTATTCTTGATGAATATTTTTAAACCTAACTAATTTTTTGACTTAATAAATTAGAGGTGTCATAAATTTTAATCACATATTTATTTAATTAAAATATCCACTTCAGTAGAATGTGGTTGGTTGGTCGACTGTTATGGAGTTACATGGCGCAAGAGCCAGTTATGGCTATACTGCGCCACAGTAGAATGTGAATGTCTTAAAAAATTTCAAAAATAAAGAATGTATGCATTAAAACAAATTATCCTAGTAGCACAAAGATATTGTACAGTATTGTACGATATTGAACAATATTTACAATATTGCATAATATTGTACAATATCAGATAATATTATATAATATCGAACAATATTGTACAATATCGGAAAACATGTTGTGCTACCTGGGGAATAAAGAGTTAATTAAAATGAAATTAAGCAAAAGAATAAAGTGATATGCAGATAAACACTTTTCAAATTCCAATAGAGTCTGATAATTTAGGGTAGAATTTTTCTGTCTAAAATCAAATACCTAATAATAATTTAATTAATTGTTCTGCAGTAAAATATAAAAATAATCTTTTACATATTTTAAATTATCGGAATAAAATAATGGCAAGAAGAATTTTGTAAAGAATTATTAATTATTTTCGATGAAATGACCTTATTGCATCGTGTATACATTTCGTGTAACCTAGCAAACTGCCAACTTTTATTGTAGCTAATAAACGACCTACTAAGTATTATTTCAACTATTTCATTGAAAAAAAGTTATTATTTGCTCGTAACCAAAACTCATACCTCTCATGATTAATTAAACAACTTGCCAATATCCAAAAAATAAACTTATAAATAGATAATAGATTATTGAAAGAATTTTGAATCGCACTATTCTAAGTTGTCACGCAATATTCAACTCAAAGCTTCAACATCTGCAAAATTATTATTTGTATCCTATGCAACACTTTTAAAATGAACTTTGCAGCATTTGTTTACAGAAATTCTATATTTTCAGCTCAGCTTATTGCACAGCTCAGAGACTGTATGTTAATTTTTAAAACCGTTTCGTACGTTTAAACATTTCGATTTAAGTGACCAAATAACTCCAAAAATACATTAAAATTAATATCTTGGATGAAACTCCCAACTTTTCAAAGGTTATTTCAATAAATGAAAGAAGCGGAATAAAGAAAGCTTTTTGCCTTCTGAATGATTCATTTACAATTCCAATGAAAACCTCAAACTCTTAGAAATTGAAGCCTTTCAATAAATGCCTTTTCTTACCCGTTATGATAATGTTAAAAATAGTTAAGCGATAGAAGATCTGCCTCAGCATATTTTAACTCGAATAAAGGAAAATGAAACCTTTTCTTCTTATAATATCATTTCTAAAACTGCTTGGAGACCAAATTCGATTGTTCAGTTTTGTGACTGAAATTGCACGAAGCTTTCATGATGCTTTTAAATGAAGCCATTTTAATTCGATATTTGTTCGATTTTCTTAATTCTATAGTATTTTATGCAATAATGGCGAGCATAAATGTAATTTTCTTCTTCGGAGAGAGAAATAATTACGAAAGGCCTTATAATAGTTACACTTTTACACATAAATAAGAATAACCGTCTAATTGTAATAGTTAAATCACCATTCAATCATTTTTTACAAATTTATATGGCTTCTTTAATATCTCTTTCTAATTATAATTAATTGTGAACAATATTTGGGGTTGTAAAAAACTTGCTAATCACCGATCTTGAATTCGAATCTTTGCCAACACTTCAGATTATCTCAAAAACCGTTATTAGCAATATATATATATATATATATATATATATATATATATATATATATATATATATATATATATATATATATATATAACAAATACGAAACAAACATAGCAGAAATGCAAAAGCAACATATACAAAATAAACATTCAAAAAACAAAATGTCAAGAAAAAAATCTTCGGTAAGAAAAATCCGAAAGTGGAATTTATATATAAAAGGGGAAGATAAAATAATATAGAAAAATATAACACAAACGCAACGAATGCGCAAAAATGCTGCAATTCAAGAAGATTTGTGGAGAATATATCAATATCATGAAAGTCAAAAATATTAAAATAAAATGGAGAGACTGTAGTAAATCGGTAAAAGCGTATAGATGCTCATCAGGGTAAGTAAAATCTATACGAACCGTTAAAAAATTTAATGAAATCATAATGTTTTCTGCGAACAGTAACATCCAGTCACTATATGACGCGCTCAGTTATTCCCTTTCTCACGTCTCCCGTTGGTAGCATCTCTCAGTTTTAGGTTAGTAATTTCATTTCTTTTAATTGTTTTTCATTCAAATTCTTGGTTTATCATAATGTTCGGGGTAAAGGACAGTGTTTTTTAGCTATATGCCAACACTGTTCGCAGAAAACATCATGATTTCATTAAATTTTTTAACGGTTCGTATAGATTTTACTTACCATGATGAGCATCTATACGCTTTTACCGATTTACTACAGTCTCTCCATTTTATTTTAATATTTTTGACTTTCATGATATATATATATATATATAACTTGCTATTTCGTAAGCCTCCGGACCCTACATGACGCGTTCAGTTCATTGCTTTGTCACGTCTCCCGTTGGCTGCATTCCTCAGTCTTAGGTTCGTAAAATTATTTCTAATATTTGATATTTCATTCGAATTCTTGGTCTATCATAATGTTCGGGGTGAAGGACAGTGTTCTTAGCTTTATGCTAGCACTCTTCGCAGAAAACATTATGATATCTCTAATTTTTTAGCGGTTCGTATAGATTTCACTTATTTACCCCTGATGAGCATCTATACGCTTTTACCGACAAACTCCAGTCTTTCCATTTAATTTCAACATTGATCGATTTTCATGACATTGATATACATTACATATGATTTCATGACATTGATATTGTACACACAACCAAAAGTCATATTAAAATACCTTCCAAACCTTATGCCAAAAAAGGCCACAAATAATATCGTTCTCCACAAAATAAACTATGAATATGAATTTCAACTTTAAGTAATTTTCTTACTGTTTTTGTGCTTTGTGTTTATCATTTTCTGCTATATCGTTTCCTTTTTCCTTTCCGAAAATTGAGGTGAATTAATTTTATTTAAAACTGCAATAAGAGCTGAAACTACAAAATGGAATGAATAATTTAGCAGTTAAAAACTACAGAAAATTCATCAGAGGGGAAGTTCTAACAGTTTTGTACTTTTTTTCTTATGTTTGTGGCTTTTCATTTGCATGTCTTTATTTTTTTACTTTGAACTATTTTGTGCATTTCTGAAATATGATTTATTGGTGTATGTTTAATAATTTTTTTGAAAATGGAAAAAAATATTATATATTTATTTACAAATAGAATAATTTCAATCTATCCTTTGTTTTAGTTATTCCCCATAATCTATTGAAACTGGTATAATCTGACTTATGTTGTCTTCTGAATGCTCATTTATCTCATCTAATTTTAAAGTCAATTTATCAAAATACTGAAAGAACGATAAATTAGCTTCTTTCTCTCTAGAAACACTTATTCGCGCACCTTTAAAAGGTATGGGACTCAAGGTAATAAATTCTTACTAACAATAGTTTTGCTTTTGTGCTTCAGTTGCGAATTATCTGTAATTTAATAATGATTTAATGAGTTCATTTACCACGGATTCACTGACATTTAATTTCCGTCTGCCAAGAAGGCTTTCACTGCATCTTGATATCGGATGCAGCATTATGGAAAGTTCGTAGGTCACTTCCATGCTGACAATGATATAACGATTTGGTTTAGTACAATAACTTTTAATATTAAACTTTGAAGTGTCCATTTGTTGAGCTTTGTTATTTGCATTTCATTGACACTATTTATGGTTAAAGAATTACATATTTAGCCTCTGAATAATTTAAATATTTAGTGAAACGTTAAATAATCAAACTACTTAAGCTTGAAGTTTGAGAAAAAGAAAAACTAGCAATAATCCAAAGAAAAATTCTAAATAATTCATTTAGGTTTTATTTGTTTCAAAGTCGTTCTATTACAGACATTTGCTTTGTGTAAGTTTAAAACGATATATTTGTTGCTTTATTTTTATTTTTAAATCTTAACCTGTGGCAACTTAAGCTAATATTTATTTTTTATAAGTTATATATATATCGTGAAGATAGCATTTATGCGAGTCATTGAATTATTAACTTTAATTTTTCGTGAGCTTTGCTTTCGGAATTAGCGAAAATATATGCTATTTGTTTTGCCCATTGAAGACTATGGAAACAAATATTAGTCACATTAAATCACAGGTATCAGTTTTCAATCTAATTTGAATAAAATAAAATTTTATAAAATATGAATAAATTGATAATCTGGTTTAAAATGTTGTAAGTTGTATGTTCTCACTATAGAGGACATATGTAGTAAAATATGTGTGATTCTTAGTACATTCAGACATGTTTGTTGTACATTGAAAAATAACATGATCTTTATTTCTATGCAATATTTTGCACTAGATATAAATTTTATAATTTGATGTGTACCAGAAATGGTTTATTTTTTCTACCAATTATATTTAAATGCGTGTTAGATTAATGATATCTGCAAAAAAGAAAATTATGAGGCTTTTTTTGTACAACGAATATCACCAAAAAAATAAATAAACTATTAGAACACAATCACTATATCCCCACTTATCATGCAAATGTTTAGAACACAATCACTATATCCTCACTTATCATGCACATGTTTGACGCGATTCCTATTACACCAGCATTCATTTCTTTAAAATCACGAACGAAAATAACGAGTGCATTCTTTGCATTTCAGTCTGCATATTTATTTTTTCAGTATAATAAACAAACCTTCCCCATCCGTAGGTACATAGTCGCATCTATTAAACCTTCGTGCAGAGAATACAGCACAGAAATTCCAGCACATCTGCGTGTGGCATAATTGAGAAGACGAAGAATGAGAAAATGACGAACAGCGTCTATTTGCAAGCATATAAGCGTATCGAGACAAAGGAGAGATACTACATATAGATCTCGAAAATTCCTCGCTCTTACCAGCTTCAATGCACGGGCAAGTAAGGCATTTTATCCTCGGTTGGCAGCTTGCCACACGTTTTTGCGTGAAGATAAGACAGTGCCGAAAAAGGAAGGGAAAGTTCGCAGAATTATTGATGCAAAAGAATTAGAATATAAATGATGCAAGTCAAAGGAATTTATCTAATTACTTTTATGGATCTTGGTTAGGGCTCATGCTTATTACTGGAATAAATTTTAACCCTAATTGGTCGGATTTTTTTAGAATTTTCGATGGAAAAAAGCGTCTTTTTTATTGCAGAAAATACAAAATGATTGTGTTTTCCATTACCACACCTTGAAAATATGAAGAAATAGGACAATGGGTGCCATTTCTTAACAATAGTCAGAAATACAAAAAATAATCGCGGATTAAAACAAAGCGTGTAAGTAGCGATGAATTCACTTCCAACGATGCAATTTTTCTCTTCGTCGCATGACATGCGACGCCGATCGTACGGCCACAAAAATGCATAACGTATGACGTGCGACGCCGATCGTACGGCCACAAAAATGCATAACGTATGACTTGCGACGCCGACAAAGAAGGGGTTAAGTTTATAAACCTGTTAAAAATATTCTTAAAACAGAAGCTATCAAATTTTATCGTTTTTGATACAATAATCCATATTAGTTTTAATCCTGATGACTAGTGTTGAATTTTTACAACCCCTTTAACAGTGAACTTTGATCTTATAATGAAGTAGCCGTCTACAGGCAACAGCTGGTTCGCCAATCTTATAATAATAGTAATACTATATTTAAGGGATTAATAAGTGATACTGTACACACTGACACAAAGTATCTTCATATCTGTAAAGTATTAAAACTCAAAAAATCCATTTAACAACTTATCATAACTCATATGAGCAACACATCCCAGGAGACTCGCCCTTGAATTTTTTTTCGCTACAGTGTACACAGACTATGTCCATTTTTCCAATATATACGTTTGGATGAACTTGGTAATCGAACTGTGGATCATACTTGAAAGCCTCGAGTTTCAGGTTACTCTGTCGGAGTAATTCTCTCGTTTGAACAATCCTTACTCGATTTTCCTCCAGCCTCCCTTTGTTCAGTTGTCTCATCAGCTCTGGATTCAGCCCTTCTGTGGCGGTCTTCTTCGAGACGGTCTCTTCGTACTGCAGGTGTTTCTATAGCCCTAGACTCAGCCCTTCTGTGGCGGTCTTCTTCGAGACGGTCTCTCCGTACTTCAGGTGTTTCTATAGCCCTAGACGCAAACACTCTGAGGCGGATTTGTTCGACGCGAGCATCACGCTGTTCTGGGGTTTCACACGCCCACATTACTTTTGCTCTTATGGTTTTCGGATGTACTTGTCCGATAGAATGTCTTTTCTTTGGCAGCATATTAAATTCGAATACTTAGCTATTTTAAAAGCAAAGTTCTATCTCTCTTCCAAGAGCAAACTGGTCTTCACCCTAGCAGGGGAAAGGACAGTTGTGTGCCTCAGACAGTATCGTTCAGGATTCTATGACAGGAAAAGGAGGGAAGGAGGCACAGAGAGATAGCGAAATGAATAGCAGATAGTACCTCAAATAACCTTGAATATCAATAACAAAAGAATGCAGGGGCGATAGAAATACGCCTTCCTCCCACTGAGTGATCTCGCGTACGTCTATCTCCTCAACTCCCGTCTTGACCCCAGCGGAGGAGAATTGCGAGCGAAAGACTTTCGCTTAGTTGCGAGCAGTAAACAATGATTTTAAAAATTAGTTAAAATTCTTCTAACTAATCTATAGCACTTAAACTAATATCATTAGAAAGATAAATTTTCGGGTTTTAAGGTGGTGTAAAAATCGTTCTCCTGCGATAGACCCTTCAAAAGTTACTGACAAAAACACTATGCAAAAGCCTCACATTTTCGCTTAATTTCTAATTAACTCAGAATTTAATTAATTTTTCACTGTAAAAAGTTGACAGAAATGTTTGTTTCTTCTCTTGTTCTCTTGTTTTGAAGAGTAAGTGTGGCCAAATTTCTTCAATATTGGACAAAAACTGTAGATTTGTATAAGGAACAAACAGATACACACCCTACTTTATATATATATATATATATA
>BGPR01000196.1:727165-741876 GCA_013235015.1 Araneus ventricosus
GAGATTCTTTCGATTTGAATTCTATCAGGGGAAAATCAAGAAGAATTATTACTTTTAACGGAGATAAAATATTCTCCCGGAATAAATTAAAAATAATTACTTCAGAACTATATTTCCAAAAATGTATTTCTTTTCATTATAAGCGAAATAATTCATTCTTTATAAGCGAAATTATTCATTCTTTATAAGCGAAATTATTCATTCATTATAAGTGAAAATAATCTTTTCCTAAAATGAATCCTTTACATTCTGAAGTTGTTAGATTTTTACTGTTTCTTTGGAATGTTTTGAACGAATCTTAATCTGACAATGTCCATTGATGGAATATGAAATTTCTACCATCCATAGAGCTTACCTAATTATCAATATAATTATATATTTCAGATTCACTGAATCGTTTTACGAAGCTCTTACCGCAGTTGATATGCAAGATAACATTTTTTCCAATTACATAATGTTTATGATATACTGTTTTCTACTAATTTTAATACGCTTTTTTATATGTTAAAATCACAAATTATACTAACTGCAAATTAAAACGGATCTCCAAATTATTGCCCTCAAATATCCGCTTGACAAGTACTCAAATCTTCCGCTAGCTTGAAGACGTCATAGTTCTTTATTCATTGGCGATACATTTCTGAATACACCAATGATATTTTATCCAAACCAACATGGTATTGACACATGATAACCACAAAAAGAAATTACAAAATATTTTGAAATCGAGTGCTTTGGACAAAAGAGGAATTAACCCTTAGAGGCACGGGTATTTGCACATATAGTCTGACCACGGGTTCCGAGATTACTCTTTTGGATGATTTTACACCGGTAAGGGGTGTCAGGCAATGAGTCATATGAGCGCATTTCCGGAGTTCTTTGTTAGGTCACCCTCTGTAAAATGTAAACATCACCCTTCCATTCTTCACTTTCCCTCTATTTTGATGAAAATAACTCCGCCCGGCGCATGCGCAAAAGCGCAGAAGGTTTCCGAATACGTTGCTATACAATAACAATAAAGGACGGGCGGCACAATCAATACGCTACCTTATTTATTATTGATTAAGCTTCTTTACACCCAAATGCCTTAGTTCTTCACATTTAATACTATAAGGTAGGTTCCCGAAGGTAGTTTTGACATCCTTTTGCTCTCTAAAAGATAAAGAATGCCTACGAGTGCCATAATTTCAACACTCGTTCTTTCACTCGTTTTGCTTATTGATCCCTTCGAATCTTATTGGTCTATTTCTCCTTATGTATAAATTTGTATACTTCAAAAATGAATCAATCATGTATAGTTTGGTAATCTTCCAGAAGTTTATTGGATAATTATTTGTTAGAAAAATTCATCGTACACGTAATCTTATTTTTTGGGAAACGGTGAAATTTTCCAAAAATACTTTTACGAGGCGCCTTTAAAATTTACTTTCAGCGGAGATTTTTTTTAAGTGAATCACGGACACTACCTTGATTTTTAGACCTTCCACAATCTTCGTTTTATAAATGGTTTTCATAAAATAATTAGATTTGTTCACATCTAAATCATCATTTAATAAATCCTCAATGTCATGAAGGTCATTTACCTCGTTTTCAGAGTTTTAAAGCTAATTTTCTTCGATATGCTCCTAATCAATGATATCTATCCGACGTATTAATGAAGTCTCAGGCCTACTCTTCATCAGAAAGTTCTTTCAAATCTAAAAGATAGCGATCAGAAGACACAATTTGGTTCTTTATGAGGCGAAATATAAGGGCGCGGGTAGCATACTGAGTGCGCCAAAACAGATCTAGGCTACATGACTGATGTATAAAGAGAGAATGATTACCTGACGACCTTTGTTCCTGTATTCCATGTGTTTGGTGGTAGTTATGGGGGGGGGACAGGTCACTAGACTAATTATAACGACTGCATTGGCACTTTTTCCTCCTGTGGTTCAATTTATACGCCAGCCCGTGACTTTGAGGGTTCGTATTTTGAAATCACGAAAAATTAAAAAGCCCTGTAGTGCTAACTAGTAAAATTGATTATGAAGAAAACTTTCTTTGATTCTAAACTATTTGTCATAATTGCTGTATTTAAACAAATTGACGAAAATAATTAAGAAATAAACTTTCCTTCTTTAACTAATGAATAATATTTAAACTACATAACAAAACCTCGATATAACAGATATGATTGTTGAAACGCAAACGCACATGCATGTGCAAATGTATATGGATCAAAAGCCAAATTTGAACTTGTTGGACAAAAGTGCTTAAAAGTTGTATTCAATTATGTTTCAGTTGTGACGGTTCATGCTGCACAAGTAGTACCGACGTATGAAAAAGTCGCCAATCACAGTAATCTGCAGTACCGCTAGTTGTTAACCTTGGAAATTAGCGATTCGAAGAGAGGAGATATTTAAAAGTGTAGAGGACTCAAGATTTGGTGTATTTGGTGTAAAAAGATTCTATGCATTTACAAGTAGCTTAATTAAAAGTCCTGAAATGCAATGCGCATGGTGTCTGATTACCATCATAAATATACAAAAAATAAATGAAGATATATAATATTTATGACGGATGGAGATTAATTCATATTTGTTAATATTAATTATTATTTTGTATAATAACATGATATTATGATGAATAAAAACATAAAATAATGATGTTGAATTATCACGTGAGTCGTTCAGAAGCCAACGCGGTTAAGTCCAGAAAAAAATTGAGAGAATTCATGTTATAAATAAAATACTTTTTTAAATTTTTGGTTTATTAATTTGATCAGCAAAAGTACATAAAATCTTCTAATGAAGTAATGAGTAGATCCTTTAATAACTAAAATGAATGCTTTTAATTCCATTAAAATTTACAAAAATCAGAAAGTATCAAAAAACGGACTTAACCACATCGGCTTCTGAGCTACTCACATGTCAATAATGTGCCAAAAAAGCTTTTCCCACCACACAAATTTGCGCTTCCAATGACATAACGTTTGAAGAAATTCTGTTTTACACGTGTTATGTCATCGTCGAATTACCATTTCCATTTGTATTCTGTTATTATTTAACCATTTTGGAGGATTACAGATTTAGTTTTAAAATTTTAGCTGCGTGATTTCTATCGTGACGTAGTAATGACGTACTATGAAGCATTAGTTGTGAGATGTGACGATATTGGTGACGTAGTCATCAGTATCTGTCAATTTTTCGATAAAATCGCGCACTTCCAAGACTGGACAAAAGAGGCGCTGCGATCAGCATACTTTACTAAGGTAGACATTCCTTATACAGTTCTATCTTTCTTAGTTCAAACGAAATTTAGTTATATATGGAAATAGCAATACACCATGTGAAGCAAACCGATCGCAATAAGTTTTAAGCTGAAAAACTAAATTCAGGGGTATAAAATATTTTTTAACGATTCCAAATAAAGAAATTTATGATTCATTATGCGACAAGCTTGAAAATCTAGATTATTATAAATCAATGTTAATGAATTTCCAATGGAGGCTTTATTTCACAGACTCAAAGGTCATTCTTAAGTGTCCTGTTAATGAAATAACCTTTAATGTCTCATCAGATTATTACTATCTCATTAATTGGATAATGAGATAATTGACTACTCCATTAATTGATTACTCAATCATGTCTTATTAATAAGATTGCGGGAGTACCGGCTTCTGAAAGTTCTATATAAAAACTGGTTGTACGTTAAAAAATGTTTGATGAAGCGAGACACCAAAACATGATTCATTACAGCGATGAGTTTGGCGAAAATCTTTTCTCAACCATCTCCGAGGAAGATTGGGTTTCATTAACGTTTACTACTTAAAAATTAATTGAAGAGATTTTGTTTTATCTTCATGAATATTTATGATAAATTAGCTGATTTTCATATGATAAACACGGAAGACGAAAACATTGTAATACATAATTATCATTTTTGTAAATGCTTTTGTTCACGATATAAAAATCATTAGCAAGCTTTAAAAAATTAACTAACATCTGCGCTTTCGACAAATAATCGATTCATCATGAAAGCTGCAAATTAAAAAAATGCATACTGAAGGCATTCATTAATATGCTAATTTTTTCTGAGCTTATTTGAAAGCTCATTATTAAAATTAAACAGTGACTATATTTCTTAGTGATTTCTGAAAAAAATACGAATGAGTTTTAATAAAAGTATGCTTATTTTTCTTGGCATCGGACATAAATTTTTCATGTGTTTTATAGCTGGGCAAAGGAGACACGGAAAGTGAGATGTAGTTTTCAGCATCTCCAGCAGCAGTGGCGGAAAGTCGGGGGGCAATTTTTGTAAGGAAAAATTAAATTTTTATTTCATTTTTGCAGCCTAAAATTAGAAATTATATAAAAAAGCAACAGTTTTCTGAAAAAAATCTAATTTTTTAACTAAATTTTTAAATTTTATTGTCTATCCCCTATCTCCCGGGTCTTTTAGATGTCTATAAATTTTTTTGCCCCTTCACTTTTTCCACCCAATCGTCGCTACTGTCCATCAGATGAAGCATTAAATGTTGTTGTTATGCCAATGCGATGGATATTTCATGGCATGAAAAATGTGCTAATAAAAATAGCACATAAATTAAAATTTCATTCAAACATTTTTTCCAAACTAATCGTTCTAACAAAACTAATTATTAGATAAGAAGGCTATCACTAATGCGAACGTCTATTAGGTGGTTCGAAAATCTCCGCCGATTTTTGTGGTATTATGAAAAGAAAATTTCTTCAACCAACAATCAAATTTATTCAATAATTCATCCATCATTTCTTTATTATGTATTGCCATCTTTGAGAAGTTTCATTTTACCACTCTCAAAGAACGTCCTTGGATTATTGCTAAAAAACTATTCAAGGGGCTGTTTAAAATCTTCCAAATCATTGAAAATTTTACATTTTGCGAATTTTTTAAAGAATAATACAGATGGTAGTCTAAAGGTCCCAAACCAGGACTATACGAAGGGTCGGGTAAGACATACGAGCAAAGCTCCAACAATTTCCGCCGGGCATCCATTGACGAATTACCAGTCCTTCACGATTGGCCAATTTTGGGCACTTCTCGACAATGACTTGCTTCAAATTTTACAGCTGGCTATTTTATTTGACCGAATAAAATATTTGGCTCAGCCACGGCAGCTCGTAACAGGCAATGCTCTTTTTATCAACCAACAACAAAACATAACTTTTGTTAATTGTCATTGGCCTTTGGGGCAATACATGGTGGCTCATGCTAATGACTCCATGACTATTTTGCTATTTTGTTTAACGTTATTGTAGATGGTTCATTTCTCATCGTCCACTATCATTCGTTTCAAACATTAATCGTTTTCGTTGTGTTTCAGCAATAAATCGCCCGTTTCTCTGAATTACATGGGTACCCACTCATTAAGGCAACTACCGAAATCAAGTCACATCACTTACGCAAAATGGTCGAATTGGACACTTCGAGTCCCTCTGCTATTTCACGAGTGGTAATACAGTACAATAAGACATTGATTATTTTTTATCAGCACCTTGATTTGGTCGCCATCAACCAGCGATGGCCTACCGGAGATTAGCTTGTTTTATACGTGAAATTCGCTCTATCCGAATTTCCCAAAACATTAGCGCAATGTTCGTTCACTTACAGCGCTGTCTCTGTAAAAAGCACTGCTTTACCAAGGCTTGAAAAGTATTCTTGCCTTTGCGCTAGTAAAAAAGCATTAAATGCCGAAAATGCACTTTTTGCGTTCTCCGCGCTCATACTAATGCCAAACACAATTAAAACAATGTTGATAGAAAATAGACACTAACATTGGCGACCTTTGAGAAAATACCTAGTTTCAACGGTTGATAACAGCGATGCATATTCTTTACAATAATCAGCTTAATCTATCAGAAACAGGCGGAAATTTTCCGATAAACCAAAATTTATTGGAAATCCTTTATCACCACGAATATTTAGTAAATGCAGATTTCCAATAACCTTAACGATTTTGTTCTCTGCTGGAGACTCCTGTTTTGACACTGAATTTCGCTGAATATTCATTGTGTGAATAGAATATATTGCCAAATGTAAACGTTGGTGCGGAGCGGACGTTTGGAGAGCACAAAGTATATTTGAGTATAATCCATGACATTTAAGCATAGTTTAAAACTGCATGGGTCATATACAATAGCTCTTTTGGTAGCTTCAAACTGAGCACTGGAAAGTGATTTACTCTCTTTTTAGGTGATTGATAGATAAATTCTGTAGACTATTTCGGTCAATCATAAAGTTACCTTTCTGGCGTAGTTTCATTAGAAACTCATATCCCATCATAGACGAAGTGATTTATAGGTCAGATGATACCAGTTTTGTGCCGGATGCTTTAGGAGAAGGTAGATGAACCGCTTTAAATTTTCTTATCCTTTCTCAATAGCAATAAATTGAATCTTGACGCATAGAGTGAGACAATGCGATTGTGAGAGTAAACTGAAATTTTAAATCATGTATGAAACGTCTCTCAATGGTCACATGCTAGAATACACTAAATTCAATCCCGTTCGACTTTCATTCATTAATAGTCTGCAATAGAATATTATGGCATGTCCTCCTCCTTTTTTTACTTTTGTCCAGAGCAAATAATCCTTTATGCCGACTTTCTTTACCTACAAGCAAGTAATTTCTTAGACGGTAAATTATGTGTTAATTTGCTTGTATATAATTTTTAATTTGAAAGTTTCTTCATCTATATTAATATTCTGTGTTTATTTATTTTATGTATTTGATTCGTCCTATTTGCTTTGTTTCTTGTTTAAAATCCTTAGTTTTTGTATTTGATTTATAAAAGTATTATTTTGAATACGTTCCTGCATCTTCCACGTAATATAACTCTGTTTATTTAATGACGCGTTATGCATGTGGGCAACTATTTTCTTTTGATTCGTATATTTTTGTGTGATTTGTATATGTGATTCTATCTTTTTCTGAGGTGTGCTGTGAAGAACTGTTTTTAGTACTCAGTCTTATATTTAAAATATGAACTAATTACGGTTTTACTAGCGTTTTTCTTCATGTACTTGTTCTCGAGGCACAGACTGCACGTAATGTAAATCTTTGTGATTTTTTATATTTTGCAAACTTGAATGTTCAATTCTTCAATTTTTCAGTATGACGCAACTACTTATTTATATATAGTCAAAATAAAGTATATTTTTGATATTACAAAGGCTAATATTTTAGTCTGATGTTACAGTGCCAATATCTAAGGCCTGTATCCAAATCTCAGAGATTAGCCATACAAGGATGAAAATATTTCCAATGAGTTAGATGTAAGACTAATGAACCAACCTGTAAGAAGAGGAAAATATTCAGCTGGCATAGTGCCTGTACCGCCCACCAATTAAAATATGAAGTGCTAAGTTATATATTACTCTAAAGAACAATAGCTTATGACTTGGTGTCTCTCTCATTACTAGATACATTGATCATTCTATTCCAATTTTATCCTAATAGCTATAAATAAACGTAAATTTCACTAAAAGCAAGTATAAAAGACATAAAAGAGGGAAACATGTCTTAATCGTGAACATCTTCCAGCTTATTTTAATTAAAAGTAAGATACGTCTTTGCTTCCGACAATACGTATTATAGAAAATGACGAAATAACTCAAAAGAAATCGCAAACTTGTTCCCTTCTTCTTCATTGTAGCAATACCTGCTATGTTCTCTGGAACTTGGACCCTCTCCAAAGAACCAGAAGGCTTTCAATCCTAAAATAAAAAAGAAACAGAAAAAGAGTAAAAAGATAAACGCACGTTTCGACATTTTTTCTTCCTTTTTCTGTATCTCATCATTTTATTCTGTAACAAACATATGACCCTATTTGTTGCTTTTCATTTCATAAAAGAAGTTATTTTTCATTATTGATTTTATCCTTCATTGTGAGACAGGACAAAGCACAAAGAGAGACTTTTCGTAACCTTTTGAGAATATATTTCTATACCCAACCTCCGCGAGGTTTTTGAATTTATTAACTGAATAATGTCGTATTATTTAAGCAAATCATATTTTGCAGTCTCCTAACTAAAAATAACTCAATTTCTAATAATCTATTTTACTTTGTCTGGTTTCTTTGGAGCGTAAGGCGAAATGGCCATCTGCGCATCACATGAAAATCATTAAAATTTTAGAAAAATGCTATAAGATAGTGTAAGTCTGTATAGAATGGTGAAATATAAAATTATGAAACTTCTTCTGTTCTGAAAGTGTAAAATAGAACAAGATGTGAAATTTTCAAAGATATGTTCTAAATTTTCCCCGGAAATGCAATAGTTTTTAAAAATTCTATAGAGTGAATATAAGGAGATGACTAATTAGTGTGTTAAAAATAGCCAAGGACAAGTTAAAAGCAATAATTTGAAAAATATATTTTTATAAATGTACTAAAAATATAAACACTATTTTTATCATGATCTAGCTTTCTAAATAAAAATCGGTAAAGTGATCAGACATAATCACACCCTTAATATATTTTTATTTAATATTGTGGAATTTTCTCCTTTTTAATATTAATTGTGGATTACTGTCCTTATCGTGTTGCTTTCATTCATTGATTCTGCGATTTTTGTTTATTCTTCCAGGATTTTGATAAAAAAATGATTTTCTGCTTTCCAATGCCTTAATAAAAGCATTTAGTCTAGTTTAGTTATATTAACGTCCCTTTTTAAAGAAGCACGAGGGATATTTTGGAACGGACCTCGTAAATTAACGTGATTTAATTTACAACAGGCCCCAAACACGACGAATCTTCGGTGGAGTGGCGTTTCGGACCTGGGACCCTTCGGCCCCGAAGGCGAGATCTTATGACTAGCCACAGCTTGCACCAGCTAATAAAAGCGTGTTCTATTAAAAGTTTTATTTTTATTGTATTTTACATTTTAGTCATTGGCGTATTTCATAATCCATTATTATAGTTATGGCAAAATCTGGAAATCAATTATTGTAAAATTAATTGTGTAAATGTTTTGAAATCGACCTTTAGTTGATGTATTATAACAGTTTGGAAAGGGGAAGCCGACTCATATGTCGTCTTCTTCATCTAACCTCGGTTCAATATGATGTGGTTTTCTTCTAGAATGTCCCTCGTATATCTTTAAAACCAGTGTTATTCTAATAATCTATATTATATATGTTTGTGGGTTTGGGAAAAGGAAGGTTGAATGGGCGAAAGCTTCAAACAGGTTTGCTGGTTAACACAATATTAAAACAGGGATCTGGTTTATTAAAAAAATTGAGTTAAAGAACTTTGTTTATAGATTAAAGGTTAACCTAAAATTTTTAATCACCAATACATTTTTAATTTACTTTTTAACTAAATAAGGACCATTTCCCTGTTATCTACACAGGTTCAAAAAACTGAGCTCACCACTTTGTGCCTGTGGCCTGGTCGGGGATGCCGACCACTATGTGTTCAGGTGTCCTCTTACTGTTGAATTTCACTTAAAGGAACCGCCTGATGAACACACACTGTAAAAAATATCCGTTTTTTTCCCGGACTTTTTCCGTATATTTGACGGTTTAAAGCTGTTTTGTTGACAAAACGGTTTTTCACCGTTTTCCGCTCCAGCCATAAACGGTTTAAAACCGTCAGTTCAAATTCTATTTTTCGTCATATGGTATTGCTTTCCGTATGATAACTTTCCCTTTTCTTAAATGTAATTTTATTGCATTCATTTCATGTTTTTAATAGGGTTCCATCTCCGCT
Organism: Araneus ventricosus; assembly: GCA_013235015.1. Lineage (NCBI taxonomy): Eukaryota > Metazoa > Arthropoda > Arachnida > Araneae > Araneidae > Araneus > Araneus ventricosus. The sequence continues at coordinate 736,899 of BGPR01000196.1, forward strand.
ATTGTTTACACATGTTGCAGTAACCTGTTGTCACTCATGAAAGCTAACCTTAAAACACGTGTTCTGGCAATAGTTGATTTTTACACCACTAGGTGGCGCCACTAGAGCTATAGTGACTTTAAAACTCAAATAGATTATTTTTACTTCACTTTATGAAGTCTCCGGTGGTCTAATGGTTAGAGCGACTGCCTTTTGTTTCTATGAACGAGGTTTCGATCCCCGGCTCGGAGGAGTTCGAAGTTTTGTCACCATCTTGCATCGAAATCGTCCAAGTAAGTTCAATTAAAAATTAGATTAATTGAAATTAATAATAAAGCCTTGATTAATTAATATTCCTAATCGATAATACACATCAGCACGTTTCAACTCAACTCGAACAGAAGGAGAAAACAACTCAACTCAGTCGATGACGTCACTTACTTCGATGATTTAATTTTTAACGAGAAAACTTGATCTCATACGGTAAAAAACCGTTGTGACTACGGATTTACTTCGTAACTTTTACGGAAAAAACCTGTCCCTGTACGGTAAAAAACCGTTGTGCCTACGGATTTACTTCGTAACTTTTACGGTTTTGCACAACCAACCCAGCTGCCGGTTTAAAACCGTAAATTTTACGGGATTTTTTTTACAGTGCAGGAAAAGCTGGTTTAAAAATTTAAGATTTAATGGCCAAGCCCTATCCAAACTTATTCAGGCTTTTAAAATCAGTAATGGCATTTGCGACGGGCTGGCCCAGGGTTGATTGTTTTTCAGTTTGTTGTTTTTGTTCAATTTTTGGTGCTGTTTTTATTCGGTGTTTGGTGTTGGTTTTTACTTCGGAGAAGGGATTTTAACTTCATAGTTTGTATTGATCGTTGTGTCGTCTAGATGGTTCTGTGGATTTTTCTTTTCTTGCCGGCCCGCTCAGGGCCTTACACCCTTGCGGGTAGGCCGGACCGGCATGGGCACTAAATAAATATAGATTAAAGGTTGGAAAGGTTGCTGTGGTTGGCGCTTTATATTTTTGTTATAGAGGTCTCAAAAAATTTTATTTGTCCTGATATGTGAAGATTTAGAAATAAAAGTATAAGATTTTATATTGATCGAAAATAATACATATAAAATCTCGAAAATGTCAATACTAAAATTTAAATACTTATACACTGTTTTAAGGCATATTTACTCAATAATGTGTCCTTCATAATATTTTCATATTTTACAGTTAACAAAACATAGCTTTTATTCACAGCCTGACGTTTTATTTTCATAACTTCATCTTAAAATGTCCAGTATAATTTTACTAATGATTCATTGTAAATCACTTTACTCATCAAAATAAGAATGCTTTAATTTAAGCAAATACAATGATCATCTGCTTAAGATTTTATGAATATTTAGTTTATAAATTTCTCCTTCAAAGTGCAGGGATAAACACAGAAAAATCAATTTTTTTTTTGTTATCAGTAAGCTTATTATTGACAATCGGAAATTTTTCTTTGGGAAATTCATACAATGATGCTAAAAATGATAAATAAAAAAATATTCATTATTTTTCGAAAATGAATTCAAAAATAAATAACAAATCTAATTAAATGCTAATCACTTATATTAATTTTTTTCACGGTAATATTCAATAAACAGGCACGAAACATACAAAATTCGACTCTTCTTCTATTGAGTTAATCAATGAGTGCTCCTCGAATAGAAGTATCATTTGAAGAAGCTGAACACATAGAAAGAAGGATTAATCATAAATCACATTATCATAAAAATAAAAGGCATTAATTAAATCTTCACTACTTTTACAAATAATTAAATCATGGACACTTCATTTAAGCTATAAATACCCCACACTAAGACAAAATATTTTTTTCAACACTATTATTGATAATTTCACACATTTTTTTCCCTAAGATTCATCTGAAGAAGATTGAGATTAATTTATGAAGGCATTAAACATAATCCATCTTATCAAAAATAATAGATATTAATTAGATATTCATTGCTTTTACTAATAATTAAATCATGAATACTTCATTCCTGCTATAAATCCCATTTCCGGAGGAGAGCATATTTCTTTTAACAATACTATTATTCACAGTTTCACACTTTTCTCTCCCAAGTTTCATATAATGAAGTTTGAGACTAATTTTAAAAAAGGATTAATCATAATCCAGCTCATCAAAAATAGTAGGTATTAATTAGATATTCATTACTTTTACGAATAATTAAATCATGAATACTCATTCCTGCTATAAGTCCCATTCTTGGAGGACAATATATTTCTTTTATCAATACTATTATCGACAGTTTCACACTTTTCTTTCCTAAGTTTCATATAAAGAAGATTGAGACTAATTTAAGAGGGGATTCATTGTAAATCGCTTAGCTCATCTCTAAAAGTTTGACAAAACTCGCTCCGAAACATTCAGGTCGGCTTTCCGCAGGGGTATAAATAATTCATATTCGCCTCAAAGTCTGCGTGTGCCTTAAAGTAAACTAAAAGTGATAGGGCTGGGCGTTAACGATAACAAATGCTTTCTTTTTATTTTTACATTGTTGGAGATGGCATCGCGAATCTTGGTGAAGTATAGCTCCCATGGGAACAACATCGTATCCCAGAAGTGTCAAAATTCTTTTGTCTGCCACTGATGATTTGTGTAACTGATTGCTATCATTTGTTTTCACGCCTTGTTTTCTAATGTTACACCCCAATAAATGTTATGGCGGGATGTTGGCCTATCAATAAATCTGTCTCCAAAAATCAGAGAAAAGAAACCAAGGTGACGATTTTCTGGAGAAATTTCAAGAAATATAAATTCAATTTATCGGTTGTTTGAGAATTACTTTGACTTGTTTTAGGAATTGTTCATTTTTTTTCAGAAATCTTCTTCAGGGTTTTAAAATAAAGAACTGAAGTAAAGTTCAAGAAAGGAATTAAAGTCTCCTTAATCGGTAAGTTGATAGTTCCACTTTATATAAGAATTTAATATCCCCAGTACTGAGACCGACTTTGAATTGTTAATTACATTTCGTTTCTTCGTTACAGTTTTTGTGGTAATCGGTTCTCAATACGAAGGTTTTTTCATAAATTAAGTAACAAGAGCTCTGATGGAAGCGCAAATTATCCACTAGGACTAAATTCCCTGTCAAGATAGCTGAGATGATCACGACATTCAAACGCCACCCGAAGATGGATGCGGTAGTGCGCTAAATCTGAATTAGAAGATAGAGACATCGATATAAATGTCGACGACAGTTGAAGTTTGAAATGTGTTAAGGATTGTCGGTCATAAAGAACTGGAGTGCTATTGACAAGTGCCCTGTTGTTGCACAACGCCCAACCGCATACAGCCTCAGTTACGCACGAATTGGAATAGCGCTTCCGATGGCAGTTAGTGGAACACCAACTCTACAGCCTGGGCCTTACACCAAGGGATTTCAATCTCTTCGGAGAGTTGAAGAAGTACTTGGAAAGTCGCCATTTCAAAATCGATGGCGAAGTTTAGCATGCCATCTTACGTGGCTAAACGGCCTTTGACGCTGATTTCTTCTATACCAGTTTCGATACGTTGATGTACAAATGGAAGAAATGCTTCGACAACCATTGTGACTATGTGACGAACTAATATATGCAGGTATCTTACTATATTGATCCATATTTATAAATCAAATTAATATTTTAGTAAGAAGTTTCTTCATTTGCAAGTGATTATAAAAAATAGCGCAATTTAGTGATTGTAAATTATCATATATTACTCGTTTTAGTATTGTCTGTTGAAAAAGCTCATCGTTGTAATTTGTATTTTAGAGACAAGTTACGTTACATGTATAAGTAAAAGTTACTTAATTTAAATCGGTAATTACCTACTTTTTTCAGTTTATCTATTATAGTTTTTTCTCTGCCTTCGATTCGGTGGAAGTGGCCTTCTAATCATTCAGAGATCACAGCTTATGACCACTTTATAGGCATTGCATCCACAACTCTGGCTTTCTACGATCGGACGTTAATTTTCTGCATACAAAAATTATATACCCTATATACTATTGTATTGATTTGTATGACATGCATTTTTACATTTTTTGCTATTCTTAGACAAATAAATAGAATGAATTAACCTTCGGGAGTACAGACCAACGATTATGAATTTTAAGGAGAAAAGAACATATTTACATCATTAATTTACTCAAATATAATTCAATTTATGCAGAAAGCACCGATTTACATTATTCTCGAAATTCCATCTTTGTTGAAAGTAGGGAGTTACACTTAATAAGAAATCGTATCTACAAATATCTACGTAACAAAAATTTACAAAGCATCAATTAAAATTTATTTAAGTAAATTTATTCATTTGAATATCAACCTTTTAATAATAATTCATTCAATTACTACCAATTTTAATTGATGGCCGTTATAATTCAATCAAGCCATAAACTACTAAATTTACTGTAATTTTATCAGCAATGTTCCGAAACAATTCATTTCAGAAGCAGCTACAGCAGCCCTTCTGTACACAAAGCCTCCTCTAACGACGCAGAAAGAATGGTGCCGGAAATCCAAATCACTTGTCTCGGTCGCAGTGCAAGGACAGCTAAATGCAGCGAGCGTAATTTGACCAGAGATGTCAATATATTCACTTAATTGATGTCAGCAATCAGCGTTATTGGATTTATTGCTCAGTTCGCCGATGTCGCTCTGCCTCATTGGATGTTTGTGGTAGACAATGCAATCAATGTTAAGTGTCCCGAAGAAAGGGAACTTCATCACTCTCGCAAGATTCACTTATGTAATTACACGATTGAAAAATGATGCATTCGTACACATCGGCTTTTATTAATTGTGATCACGCGTGGCAGCTAACATGCAGTTGAGCAGAGATTAGGAAGTATACGATCGGAGAATAATCGATTTGATTGTTGGCTTACTTACCAAGATGACGTTAAGAAGAAGGAAAATGGATTTTTAATTGAGGATTTTGAAGGAAATTGCCGG
>BGPR01000196.1:741886-764248 GCA_013235015.1 Araneus ventricosus
TATAGAAACCTTCTATATTTAATTTTCAAATATTTTCAAACTTTTGATATTTAACTTCAAAGTAAACTTAAAAACTTATACTCTCTCACTCTGCATCAGAAGTTTGATTTAGAAAATTTATCATAAAGAAGATAGTTTTTTCATCAGTGTCGCAGGATTTCTTATGTGATTACATGGTTGAAAAATTATGCATTTTTAAATATCAGCTTTTATTAATTGTGAATACAGTTGAAGAGATATTAAGAAATATTCCGTTGGTGATTAATCAATTTGAATGTTGGCTCGCACACCAAGATGAAGTTCTGAAAAAGAAATAGATTTTTAATTGGGGATTTTGACGGAAATTGTCAGTTTATGGTGTCGAAATATTTGATGTTTAATTTGCGAATAAACTTTAAAACTTATACCACCTCATTTTTTATTAAAAGTTTGGCTTACAAAACATAACATTTGGCTTAAAAAAAGAGAGCTTTAAAATTATTGAATAAAGTACTAACCTTTTTATTTAAAAACTACAACAAAGTTGCGATAGCCTCCTATCAATACTTGCCTTCGGTATAGGAGAAGAATGGTTTGGCGCCCAATTCACAAAAAACTTAGCCATTTTTGGGGTATTGAGGGACACTAAATCTTTTGTTAGCGGTTGGTGTGATATATAAGTTTAAAGAGTGGAGTCATCCTTGTCTTTTCACTGACATTCAATCAGATTGACATTTAGACTATCGATGCACGAATCCACAAACGGATTCTGTTTTGTTGGATTGGTACACATTAAATATGCTGTTAACAGTGAGCGTAATATGCAAGTTCGAATACTGGAATGTCATGCTCATGCATTTTATTGGTCACTCCATTGCAGCCCAGAATATCGAGGTTTGTTCGTGGAGTATCGTCAGAAAAGGTCGTTTATCCAAATAAATCAAATCAGTTAAGTCTGAAATGGAAAACATTGCTTGCCCCAACTGAAGAAATCTCTCGATCGTTTCTATTTTTATGTTATTACTATTTTGCCTCTCAGCTTAAAAAGTAAACCTTCTTTTCATGGTTGTTAACTAAGATATCACTTGCTCATTTCTTACAGATTATCTGTATTGAAGAAAAAGGTACCCTTTTTTCAGTGAAATTGAAAAAAGTGGATGGAACGCAATCATTTAACGGTGTGATTATTTTAAACACTAAAGTAGAAGGAAATTTGTGCATTCACCGTGCTCTGAATATTCAATATATTTTGCTTGTTTATTAAAATTCTAATGTCGTAAGAAAACATTCGAGATTATCCTTAAGAAAAGAAAAGGAAATAACATAATATTACTTCAGTGTATTCCCAAAATAGGCTTCACTACAATAAACATGCATGTAATACGTCAGAAAGGCTTAAAATCCCCAGAATTTAGCATACTTGGTTTACTTCAACGTTGTGCCATCAAGGATTATGTTCTATATTTAAATATCTCCTGTTTACTCAAACAGAGTTACTTCGTCCCGAAAATATTTTTCCACAAAGAGACTGTTTTGCAATGTAAAATTCTGAATAAGACCCTAAGAACGGGGAAAAGTAAACAGTTAAGTCTTCAATGTCATGATTAGCCAATTCTTCGTCCTTCGCTATCTCATTGCCTGAATGCATAACGGTTTCCAACTTTATTTTTCTTCGGTATCCATCATTCGTTGTTGTCATTTTGATGCTATTTGCTGTCAAATTAATGAGATAATTATCTGAAAAATATATTCGAATTAAATGGCCACCCAAAATTCTTGTTGTATTCACAATTGGATTGTCTTGTATGATAGAACTATTGAGTAATTTCGAAACACAAAGCTAAAACAAAAATGCAGAGGCGGGCGTTGTATTCGTTGGGGCTCTGTAACTGCACTACTACACTGCGCAGTGATGTATTTCTGAATAAGTTAGATTTTGATTTGTTTTAATCAGTATTGAATAGATTAATAATAAGTCAATAAAAGGTTAATATTTAGATATTTCGCTTGAAGTAAGTAAGTGTTTGATAAAAAAATTAATTAAAAAATAACTAATTTCAACTAAAAAAATAACTTCAAAATAAATGTTCTAGATTATTTTCCCTATATTTTATTCTCTTGTTTTTATGATGTACACAACTAAGTCTAAACAATAAAAAAATTATGAAGTGTGAGGTTAAAATCAATATAAATGTAGAGAATTTTCACTGAAACCAACTTGTCGAAAAATTGACACTGAAGCCAACGAATGCTTGTAGAAAAATGGTCACTGAAACCAATGAATGCTTAAAGAAATAATATGAGTATAAGTGTAATACTTTCTTTCCTTCATATGGAATAATCTCATACATTTAGTAACGTTTCATGTTTTTAATGTGATAGTACTAAATAGGATATTTATTCAATTTCAAATAAATTTTGGTCCCTGTATTTTCTAGTTAGTGAAGACGAATCTCATAATTCTGAATCACAATCAATACAAAATATTAAAAATCAAAACAAGTTGTGCAGTGTTCTGTATATCTCAGACAAAAGCTATTTACTATTTATTTTCACTCCGCGTAAGTCTTTTGACAAAAAATGAAACGAGATTCAATACAAAACAAGTTTATGGATCAATTATATACTAGTAGTTCTGAGAAGAGTAGACCTCACTTCCCCCAAGTAAAAAAAATCTAAAATTTTCTCTTCATCGCATTTTTTTTAAGTTTAGCCAAAGTTTTTATTCATTGTGAAGACAGCATTGTTTGTCGGAACGCAGGACATCATAATTTGACTCTGGACGAGGAACACTGGAATCCAAAAGTTTATCACAATTCTTCAGATGTGATAAATTTTGAATTAGTATGGATACAATGGTTCACAATAAGTTGCGGAGAGCCGTGGGACATACAGTAGTCGGATCTCATATATTACAATGAAAATCTCTTCACGACGGCATTCAGGAGGCGACCAGAAAGTGTTGAAGACAGAAAGGCATTTCGACTCATCCCGCTTCATAGAAAACTCATAACGGGATGAAACTTTCATCAATGATTCCGTTTGATGAACATAATATTTTCATGTATTTTCATAAAAATAGCACGAATATTCGGGAAAATATAAAGGTTTTCTTTAAAAATCCCGAATTTTCCTACATAGTTTTTACTTATTACATGTAGTATTTTCAACCAAATTATACGAAACTTTCAGAACATGTGACAATATTTTAGAGAAGCATTGTATTAAAATTTACATTGTAAATACATTGAAAAATAAAGGAAATAAGAGTATTTGTATTAATTAATTTTTAACTGCGCATGAGCGAAATAGCATAATTTTTCTTTCAAAATTTCAGAGTTAGACATATAAGGTTGGTTATATAAAAATTCCAGTTCGCTAACGTTAAGATTAAGAAAGATATCGACATCGCAAGAACTGAATCGCTTTTGTTCCCTAAGAGGAACAAAATGATTAACGTTTACTCACAAACTGATATTTAAAAAAATTAATTCTGCGAATAGTAATCGTCGAACTGCAATTGTATGTATTTAATTTGTATACCGAATGTATTAAATTTATATGTATACTTGAGTATTCAGGATATTCAATTTCATACAATTCAATATTATTGTTCGAAGATTCAAGTTAAAAAAATATCAGTTTCTGGAAAAAGCCCTCATCATTTTGTTTCGTTTAGAGGACAGAAGCAATTCAGATCTTGCAATGCAGATATCTTTCTGAATCTTCACGTTAGCGAACTGGAATTTTTATATAAGCTGCCGTATATATCTGACTTTAAAAATTATGAAAGAAAAATTATGCTATGTTTCGCGGTTATACATTTAAAAATTAATAAATACAAATACTCATATTTTCTTTATTTTTCAATGTATTTACTTCAAATTTCCATACAATACTTTCTAAAATGTTGTCACGTATTCTCTTAGTTTCGTATTAGTTGAAAATTTAATTTGGTTGACAACAATGCATATTATAAGCAAAAGACATGTGGAAAATGTTGAGATATTTTAAAGAAGCCTTTATATCTTCCCGAATATTAGTGGTAATTTGAAGAAAATGCTTGTGAATATCATGCATATCAAACCATATTATTGATGAAAGTTTCATCGCTTTATTAGCTTTCTGTGAAACGGGATGAGTCGAAATCCCTTTTCGTCTTCATCACTTTCTGGTTGCCCCTAAATGCCCTCGTCACGAGATTTTCACTGTAAAATGTGAGTTCCGACTACTGTATGTCCCACGGACATCCGCAACTGATTTAATACCATTGTATCCATAATAACACCAAATTTGTCCCATCTAATAATTGTGCTAAACATTTGGACTCCAGTGTACCCCATATATTCACTATCTTACAGAGCTATGTTTACAATCAGTGAAAAATACTACACACCAAATTTGTGCAGATATTTTACTTGCAAACAAATTTAAACACTGTTCAAAAATAAAATGCAGAAGCGGGTGTGCTAAAATATTTCAGCAATGCAATGAAATTGAAGTGAAATAAAATTCTTATAAGACATTACTTTCCCAAGAAAGCAATTTTTACTATCCTAACCTTAACAGTGGCAATATTACTTGTGGATGGAAGAAGTATCTTGATGAATAAATGAGATTGGTATTTATCACGACAATTTTAATATGGTCCTGATAAATACGGAAAATAAACTTTACATGAATAACAGATAATCTTCGTTAACTTTTTATACTATGAACCGTTTTGTAGAATCACTGAAGAACCTTTCGCGAAAAGAGAAAACAAGATTAGATGGAACTAAACAGGAAAAACAACTAAAAACAAGAAACTAATGATTTTATTTCTCTCATTTATTTATACGAATTACTTTCGCAAATCTTTTCTTTCATCCGCATCAACACTATGACAGTGAAATATCTGTTTTATCTGTATGAACAAAATTACCATTATATATATCTGTTTTTTATCGTATTAATGAAATTGAAAATAAATGTATGCTTTTATCAGTATTTACAAGATTGAAGATGCACGTCTCCTCTTTACAAAAATACTTCAAATATCTTAAGGGCGCTAAACTCGTCACTAACTCTACAAAACGTCGAAATCAGTAAAATGACCTCAAAGTCGAAACGAATTAAAAAAATAAGAAATAAAATATATACACCGTTTTCTATTCCTTCAAGTAACCTTTATGCCAAATTCGAAGGAAATCGAGCTACGCGTTTGGTCGTTATCGCGTAACAAACAAATTTACAGACAGACAAAGTGCTCAATGGTTGAGTTAAAATGTAGACCTCGCTTCGCTGGGTCAACGAAAAGAACCATTATGCCAATTTTCAACGCAGTCAGAAGTATAAATAAGGAAAGGACCATATGTAACGTAAAATTTTGTAGACCAAGAAACACATGTACAATGAATTGCAAATAATCTGTTGTATGTTTATAGAAACTACTAAAAATTATCATGGCTTCATTCTTTTAAGTATACTATGAATACGGTTGGCAAATATTGGTTCATTAAACTTGTCCTAATCCTATTAGCTCAAGATATTGTACGATATCCCCACGATGTTGCTACGATACTCTGAATGCCGCATAACATCGTGATGATATTGTATGGATATTGTAGGTCATGTTGTTCTAATAGGAAATAGAAATTCATTTTCCTGTTTATCTTATATTTAATTTGTTTCGTTTCCTTTCTAGAAACAGGAAATTCTTATCAAGTGTTTTAAGGAGAATCCATTTATTAAAATGCAGTTGTAACTGAAAGTACATATCATCAAACCTTGCCTTTAATAATTGATAAATAACGAAAATATTAACCAAGTACATTCATTTGCAGAGCATTCATTTTATGACCTACCTAGTGATTTTTTTATACTCTTTCCTTCTCGATACATGACACAGAAATTCAGTATTTATAAATTGTGTCAATTGGTAAAATATATGTAAGATGTTATGTTCCTAATTTTTAGAAGAAAAAAATTAAAATTGCTTGATTACAAGCTTAACATTTTTTAAAAAAATATTTTTTAATTCTACATTGCAATCTATTTTTGCCATTTTTTTAAAAAAATATTTCTGTTGTGAGCTAACAGTCTTATCTCAAAAGAAGACACATAAGCAGATTAAACAAAACCCTACCAGATAGAATTCTTCATAGTCCACATCGAATGCATTAAAAATTGCAACATGTTTAACTACACCAGCCCGATTGATAATTTTCTGAACAAGAAAGATTGATAATGGTGTATCAATGTAGGAAGAAGACTGTGTAACAGCATAAATAGACGAGGCGGAGAGCCAATTCAATTAAAACAAGGAAGAATTTTACATAATATCCAGTCTTATCTTTAAGATTTTAAAAAGGACATGTTGTTTTTATTATATGTTAAAGCAATTTATTGTTCCTCGAAGGAAATTTGAATATGCGATTTGTTTCTTAAATCGGAGAATTATGCTTTGATTTCTCCCAACCTATAGGAACGCTATTTATAGAAATATGTCTTAAATCAGGATCACAACATAATATAAAAAATTGGACAATCTCATCTAGTCAAGTACATCTCTATCTTATTTCTATAGATGAATAATGAATTCTTATCCTGTGTCCTTCGACAATCTATCTGCGACGATCGAGTTCCCATCAATAGTCCCTCCCATAAAATCTACCCAGGAATCAACGGCAAGCAATAGGAATGACCACCAAAAGTCCAATAACTGGCGGAACTTTCATTTTATGAGGGTAGCTCGTGACTACGATTATGCGTGTCCATTCGTGATAGATGAATGGACGTTCAGCATTCATAAATCATGTCAACAGCCTGAGGAACCAAGAATGGTTAAGAAATAATCCCGACTCTTAATTTCTCTACTAGAAGAGAAAATTCATTTGCAGTCAGGGAAGTAGAAATAGAAAAGTTGACAGAAAAGCTTTAAAAAATGATCTGGTTATTTCAAAGTGATAGATTAAAAAGAAATAATTTGCATCTTGTAATAAATTAATTGCCTTTTGATGGAATTTTTAGCTTTTGCGATTAAAATTTCTACTTTGGTCATTCCGAATGGCTGTCACGTGGAAATTCTGCCTCCAGACGTAAAGGGAAATGTAATGCGCAAGCATAACATTTCGTGACTTGCATTTAGATTTAGTCTTTGATAATAAGAGGGCAGAAGATGATTATTTATATTTTTGTTGAAACAGTAAGTAAAAGTTTATAATTATGTGTTGAAAATGGCACTAATATGTTTTATTCATATGCTTTCGAAATTTTTGGATTTTGCGTTTAAAAATTCTACTTTGTTTTCTATTTTGGTCATTCCAAATGGCTGTCACGTGGAAATTCTGCTTCCAGACGTAAAGGGAAATGTATTGCGCTAGCATCACATTTCGTGACTTGCATTTAGATTTAGTCTTTGCTAATAATAGGATAGAAGATGATTATTTATACTTATGGTGAAACAATAAATAAAAGTTTATAATTATGTGTTGAAAATGGCACCAATATTTTTAATTAATATGCTTTCATTTGGGATTTCATAATGGATTATAGGTTTAATAATTATCTCTATATTGAATCTTTTAAAAACTGCTTTTTTCTCTTTAAATATAGAAAGTTCAAATCAAAGTCATCTTATAAAGTGAATTATTAACATTAAGGTGTGAATACCTTAATTTAGCCTCAATAAATTCTTTAATATGACGACTTAACCATGATATTTCTGGGAATACTTGTACTTATAATTTCGGCAAATGAAGTGCAATAAAATTGGAGCATTCGGAATTGCAAAATTTTCATAAATAGAAAACGCAATAGTCTAATAAATGAATGCATATGATAAGGTAATACATATTAAATCAGTTAGTTTCTTTATAAGAAATTCCTAAGCATCAACACATCATGATATGGAATTAACAGTAAGGAATTTTTTTGTTCCTTACTTAAATATGTATTCATTAATAGTACATCTTATTTTACTTAAATTTTATATTCCTTGCCCATTTATTCCTTATTATGAAATTCTCTACTGCAGAAATAAAAATTAAGATTTTTATTAATTTGTTCATAATCCTTTAAATATGAATAGTTTTGTCACCTGCATTATATTTTATGCATTATGTCTTCCATCGGAAAAAATGTATTTAATCATTGCATTCATGAATAAATGATTTATTTACTACAGATAAGATTCTCTTGCGCTAAAGTTATTTCTTATAAATAAGACAAGCTCTATTATATTTTGAATAATGATATTGGATTAATTATGTATATGTACCATGTATCTAATGAACAATGAAAGCCTTTCATTAATTTAATTTATTTATAGCAGAAACATCATGAATTTGGCAAGCAAGAATAATTTGATTATCTTTTTTCCTGCATTTTCCCGTAAAAGCTTCGATAAAAATGATGCATGATTTTTTTCTTAGAAATCAGTTTCATGCTCCAAGACAATCATGCGTTATATGATATTATTAATTGTTTAATAACTATTTACTAACACCCAAAATATATGTTAGTAGTTTATTTTTCACTCAATTAATTATTTAAAATGAAACTCGAAAAATCTTGGCATATAGTAAATGAAAATGAATGTCAAAACATGATTTAAATACAGAATGCATTTAAGATGCACAGGAAATGTTTAGATTTTCGATAATTTCTAATTTGTTTCAGAATTAGTTCTTATTAAAAATTTACATACATAGATATAAAGGTAGATGGTAGAACGATTCAACACCCAGTACTCGAACATGTTTATATAGAAAGCAATTAATTAATTTTGCTGTTAATTCCATAAAACTATTAGATAAAATGCTATATACCACAACATCAATATGTATATATATGCTTAAAACGTTACGCAGAACAATTTGGTCTTGTAACGCCGACATACAGGCGTGTAATAACTCAACCCGTCTCTCTGTCAAAAACCACCTATCGGGCGCCATTATTTTTATAACCGAGTTTGTCATCATTAAAGGAATAAAAGTGAGACAATTACATTTAAAGTTATTTACTTACTTAAGACATAGTTACAGACACACACAATTACAAAAACACACAAAACAATTAACATAAAAATGATTAAATAATTTAAGAAAGAAAATAATTAATTGGGCATTTGACATAAAAAAGAGTCAACCTCACGGGCCAAGATCCACCGAGTCTCTGCCAGTTTATAGCATTGTCCAATAGGTGGCTTTTGACAGAGAGACGTGTTGAGTTGTTGTACGCCTGTATGTCGGCGTTACAGTCTGTATTTAATGTAACATTAGATAAATAATTCAAAATTATTTCAGATTACATAATTTATAAAAAAGATATTTTGTATTTTGTTCTTAATTCATTTCATCTTCACTACCAAGAGTTTATAGAAAGAAATAGAAACAATATGTAATTCAGTAGAGGCCTTCAAAATGTTAAAGTCGAATTGATATTTTTATTCTTTAATCCAATTTGAGAGATACATAGTGCATGTATTAAATATTTACAAAAAGGCTTAGCTTTATACTTTTATTAGCAGAATAGAAGCGTTTTTTTAATTTGTTGTATTCAGTTTAAAATAATAAGTTTTCAACTTAGGAAATTGGGAATTTTTTTCATTTATTAACAGTTTTCAATTCTCTTCCTTTAATTTCATAAAATAGAATTATTCCAGTTGTGATAAAGTTATCATTTTCTAAATAAAAAAAACCCTATATGTTAGAAAATAAATAACAAACTCTTAAACTCAGAAAAATCAATGAATAAAGCTTCAAAATTTAAGAGAGATGGCATTCTTTAAATTATTTATAATTTACATACTGTATTTTAACTCATCTCAAAAGCAACTCCCAAAAACAAAAACAAAAATATTCATTAAGAAATATTTTCTTTGAAAGCAGATTTACATTTTACAGAGAATGCTGAAACAAAATGTTTCGGTGAGCACGCGTAAAGATTCATAATTAATTTTTTCAAAATTAAGAAATGTTTTTCTTTGGCGGGAAAATTACATTTTGCAAAGAATAGTGGCCCAAAATAAGACAAGCAAAGATTCATAATTTATTTTTTTCAAAATAAATATGACATTCAACTAACATTAACATGAAATTCAAGCATAGCTAGAAATTTCTTTAATGAAGCAACAAAAGGAATTATATAATACATAAAGAATGAATAGGACACTTTTAATGTAAGTTTCAGCCAAGAAAAATATTTTTAATCTAATGGTACTTCTAATCCAATTTGGTCTAGCATATTTAAGCAATGACTCATGATAAAGATGAAGTGTTGTATCTTCTGTTGGTCAAATCAATCTTGAAGCCTCAAGTTAGCAATTTAGCTAGATGTCTGATATAGCTTCAATAAAGTTGCCTTCCTGTAGTAATTTCTTTGCGTTTGAAATGAATTACAAATATGGGGAGACCGGCCCACATCTGCATTTCAATTATATAAAAACCATGGAAACCGAAATCCGGTCCGAATTGAGAAAACTGAGTTTATCCAGTCCAAATTGAGGAAATTGAATTTATCCAGTTCGAAATGAGGAAATTGAGTTTATCCAGTCCGAACTCAATGAGCAACTCCTTGGAAAAACCTACATCGGTTTATTAGTTTTTGAATCATGCTGGTGATTAGCAAAATCAGAGGATAAAACTTTACACTTTCATACTTTGATTCATGTTCATCATTTATGCTATGCCTTAACCAACTAGGCCCAACCTTTTCCAACCTTGGATTAAATATATTAAAAAAATAGATGACACATTATCGTGTTTCTCTCCTACTGTATTTAACCGTTCCAACAATTAACTCACAAAAGTAAAATTAAAATTTCATTAAAGCATTGTTTTTTCAAAGGAGGGGCACATTATGTTGTGAGTGCAGATTCCCCAAATACAGTGACGTCTGACCAGGAGAGTTTAAATAATCTCATTAAAGGCATTGAAGGCCCAAGAGATCCCCAGAAAGCAATCCCTTTAGATGAAGAATTCTTAAATAATACATATTGAATTAAAAGTAATTTGGAAGTTGATGTCATTATTAACAGAATTCTTTTGTTTGTTCGAGCGCCTTTTTTCTATTATGGCCAGGCAGTTCGAGCTTAAACTGTAAAGTATAACCTGAAGAGCTTCAATTTTACACAATTATGGAGAAATGAAAAGCATGTAAAAACATATACAAGTAGCCGAAAACAAGCATACTGATCATTCTCAGATACGGAAACTCTTCACGCTTTTCAATATGGGCCAGGTGGAGTTGATTTCACCAAAATAGGGGATGAAGTGAAAAATGACGGGAGAGAAGTTTACATTTTACTTAGCAATATACAGACACATTTTATTTTCATTTATTGATTTACTGTAAAGACTAACTGAAAAACAGAATAACTGAAAAAAAATTCGTCTAATCAGGAGGAAGGTCCTGACCTAACAAAAACTCCGGAAAAGCTCTCATCTGACTCATTACCTGTCACCCCTTTCCATAGTAAATTCATCCAAAAGTGCTAGTCTCGGATTTTTGAAATGAAAAATCTTTTATCTTTTATTGAAAAAATATCTTTTTTTGAAAAGGCAATGAATACTTCCAATTGAAGTCGAAAATTTAAATACGTACTCATTTTTAAATAGAACATTACTTAAAATGATTTCAATTTAATGTTTAAATGTTTGTTGTATTTGTCACTGAGAAATATACGTTGTATTTTGAATAAATATATTGACCCTATTTTCAATTGAAATTTCATTTTAAAGAGGCTCAAATGACATACTGAATACTTATTTGGAAGCATAACAAGTCATTTCAGAGTAGAGATTTTAAATATTTTCATGGCAAATATATAGAAAATTCCTTTTCTGTTCTTTGTTTTGTACTGTTTTAATGACAATTTAGAAATACAAAGATTATTAAATTGATATTCTTGTAGCAATTTCAATTACTCGTTATATTGATAATGTAAAATACGCCATTCTCTTGATTAAATAGTTTTTCACGTTTCATATTGTGTTGCATACGTTTATAATGTATTATTTATTATAATATATTTCTACTAAAATTATGTTTGTACCTATTTAGAAAAATAATGGAATGGTAAATATGTTTTGATTGTAAAGGAAAATATGCTTCCATTTATTACACTTGCGTGTCTCTGTTTTGATGTCACTGAAATAAATTAATAAATATATTTGATCTGTGGTATTTATCTGAAATATTTTTAAAAAGATATTATTTTAAAACATATTATTAAAGTTAAATATGAGCCATAGTTTTTCGTAAAATGCTATAATTTCAACCAATATTTTCTAATGTTAAATGATTTGTTGTATATGTTATTTTAGCATATATTAATATGTTATTTATGTTTTTACCATATGTTAGTTTAAGAAATACTTTAACAGAAAAGCTAAAGAATTTACTAAACAAAACGTCCAAAAATATTTTCGCTCTACAATTCTCATTAATTATATAAATAATTAAAAACAAATAAACATATAATAGTGCGCCACCCCACAAAAAACGACTGTATAAAATATTTTGGGAAGAAATTTTTTGAAAAATATAATTTCAACAAATATTACAAACTATTAAAATGCCTCCGTTTTTATTTAAACCATAAAAATATTAAACAAATAATCCTCAGAAAAGTTTGATTATTTTAATTTCTAATAGAAAAACATTAGTGGGAACGAAAGGTGAGAATGATTATATATTTCAAACAGAAATAAATTGTGAACTATTGGGCAAAATTGCATATTGTTTATCAACTTGGTTTAAGAATATTTTGATTAAACGAAACTATAGTGTCTAACCATATGAAAAGCCTAACATTTTTCAACAGAAATCCAATCCAATAAATCATTTTAAACTATAACTGGAAAGTATTTACCTAGTTCATTCTTTTCCACTACGAATTCTAATATATTTCCAAAGGTTTTCGGAAAATCGCGTATCGGCTACGGAAACCATAAAAATAAATAAATTAAAATATTATATAAAAAATATTTTGCCCAGAAACTGCGTTACAGTATTTTTAAAACAATGACTATAGGAATAAAGAATATCTAGGAAAATAGTTAGTAGCTAACGCCATTTTGAGTACAGTATCATATCCTTTTGGCGAAGACATTATTGATCATGCGTTAATAACACCGACAACATGCAGTCATAAAAGTTGGGGGTTTTATGCTTTATTCTGAAGAATAAAGGTTCGAAAAAGTAGAATAAACTCATCCATAACACTTGCAAGATGCTGTAAAATAACTGATAAATAATCGATAAACTCAGCTTATGAAAATCCTATCGATTCCAAATTAGATTGAAACAGCAAAGTGACATTATTAAAGATGGGACATGCACAATAATTTGCCCGTAACGCATTTTCGATACATCAGATGATTGGCCATTCCATAAAGAATTTTAACTTATCGCCTTGTAGGCAGGGGAGTGCTTGAGTTAACTCGAGCCGCATCTAGTTCTAAAGCTTTTCAATATCGGTAACTTGTCCTGAGACACTTCAGTTTATTGTTTCATTTATTTTCCTATAAAGAAAATCATAAAAATTCTTTAACCTTTCAAAACCTCTAATAAAAGTAATTGAATCCCAGCTCTGAATGGATCGTCGAAAACGAAGAAAATTAGTTTATAAAGTGGATCTCATGAATATTGATAAATTTGCTTTAAAAACTAATTGAAGGCTAATGAAATGTGAGATATTAGTTGGAAGTGATTTAATTTTCACTTTTTGGAGACAGCGATTATATTATGGAAATGAGGACTGCTTTTGTGAATTAAATTCTTTGGTAGGTTGAGAAATTATTTTTATGCTTTTCTGAAAAGTGCAGCGGTCATGAAGATCATGGAATAAAATTTTCTTTTGGCGTTTCATTAAAATTATATTTTTTTATGCAGATGATGACTCCGGCGGATTCTTTTTCTTTAAAAGATTAATTGAGCGAAGGTATTATTAGTGCTCTTTAAGTCTTTGAATAAACTTCATATGGATGATTGAGGATTATATCCAGTGACTAAAATAATTCAAATAGGGTCGGAAAAATGTTTTGAATGATGATACCTTAGAAATGCTTACAAGTAAAAGTAAAAGGGGAAAAAAAAGTCAGAATTTGAGGAATGTGTTTTAAAAAAGAAGTAAATATTTTATATGAGACAAACATTAACGAAGAATTTTTTAATCAAAATATGTTACAATTTGCATCCAATTGAAGAGAGAGTTCTTTAGAAAATTTTGAAAGATGTTCCTCTGGGAACGCTTCTGTTCTGTTTCATCCTGGCTGTTGCTTTGATAATAAACGAAATATTTCTTCATTATATATGACATTAAACTATACGGTTGAAATAATACCTTTCTTTTATTCACCGTGGAATATTAAACAGTAAACAGAAACTTAAAAGAGAGAAAGTATTTTTTTATTCTGCAAAAATTACCTCTTTTATGTTCCCACGCAAACAGTTCTAAGCGAGAGATATTTAATAAATTAAGAATTTTGTGCAACTTAAAATTTGTATTCAGATCTGTAATTGAAAAAAAATTTAAGGATAATCTACTGGGAAAGCATCTGTTCTGTTTCATACTTTCTGTTATTTTAATAATAAACAAAATATTTCTTCATTATTTATGACATTAAACTATACGGTTGAAATAATACCTTTCTTTTATTCAGAGTAAAATATTAAAGAGTAAAAGGAAACCGAAGAGCGAGAAAAGATTTTTTAATTTTGCAAAAATTACATCTTTTACGTTCCCACTTATGTTGCGAGAGATTTTAAATAAATTAAGAATTTTTTGTAAATTAAAATTTGCATTCCGAGCTGCATCAGAAAAATTTTCAAAATAAATCACTGGGAGCTCTTATGTTAATTTTCATTCTTGTCGTTATTTTAATAATAAGCAAAATAGTTCCTAATTATTTATGGCATTAAAAAATATAGTCAAACCTCGATTATCCGATCCTCTATCAACCGAAGTCTCTGCTAAACTAACAGGTACCAGAAGATCGAATTTTTTTTTTCATTTTTTAATAAAGATAAGGAGTTTTTCATAAAAGGACGTGAAAGTTGGCATTGGAGCGGTTTCACCATGCGAAAGCTTGTAAAATGCCGTTATTGGAGGTGATCTTTTATAATTGAAGAAGTTATTTTGAGGAAAATATGAAAGATCAATTCTGTTCTTATACTTCAAAGGTATGAACTAATAGTTCAGTAGTGTGAACAAAGTCCATACATTTCCATGATAAAAATGGCACTGTAAAAGTTTCGGAAAGTGTGAAGTCGTTGAGCGGGGGAAAATATTCTTCTGAGTTCGCCCGTAAAGAATAATTGGGAAAATGGAAAGGGAACAGCGAAAATAAGCAACATACGTGAATCCTCGATTGGTCTTTCAATTTTTCTTATCAGGAACGGTTGTTTTAATGGTCTCTCCAAATGTACCAAATGAACTTTCTTCTCTTCTACTAGTCCCCAAAATGAGGTTTTCGGACAATACATCGGCTAATACGTTTTAATACGTGCCAACTTTTTTATAAATTCAAATAAACTTTATTTTTTCTTATCTTTTCATCTTTTAATTTTTTTTATCAGGGAGAGGTATTTTGATGGCCTCTCAAATGTATAAAATGTATTTTCTTCTCTTCTAGTAGTCCTCAAAAAGAGTTGCTCGGACAATACATCGAATAATACGTGGTAGTATTTGATGGCATTTTTATAATTTCAAATAAAAGTTAATTTTTCTTAAATTTCCATCCTTTAATTTTTCTTATCAGGGACGGATATTTTAATGCCCTCTCAAAATGTATGAAATGTATTTTTTTCTCTTATTGTAGTCCTCAAAAAGAGTTGCTCGGACAATACATCGGCTATACATGGTAGTATTTGATGACATTTTTATAATTTCAAATAAAATTTAATTTTTCTTATATTTTCATCCTTTAATTTTTCTTATCAGAGACGGATATTTTAATGGCCTCTTAAAATGTATTAAGATCTATTTTAAGACCTTTCTTTTATACACAGTGGAATAGTAAAAAGAAAATTCAAGCTGAAGAGCTGTGAAATAATGCGCTTCTACTGTATGAAAATTGCCTCTGGATGTTTTCATCTATGCACTTCGAAGAAAGATTTTGAATAAATTCAGAATTTCGAATAGCTTAAAATTTAGGTTGAATGAATAACAAAATATGGTGGGACACTAATTTTAAATATTCTTCAAGTAATTTAAAATTTCAAGAATTATAAATATGCTGATAAAGAAAGCAAACACCGATTCAAATTATCAGTGTGGAGATGGATAATTCTATCGGTAAAAAATGAAAAATTATACTTATTAATTACCATTTTAGTTTTGTTAAGAAATGATTATTCAACCAGTATTTTTTATAACTGTATGGCATTTACAAATTTTAAATCTTCATGAGATATTTAAAATCAAATGTATTTATATATTGTTTGATTTTTAATTCGATAAACAACTTTTTGCTTGGATGAAACACCCAGTCTAAATTAATTGATCATACATACTCAAATAGCATACTTTTGTATAAGTAAATAATATAATGTTTTATTTTTTATTAAATTAAAATTTAATAAGAAGCTATAAAGGTTCAATTAAAAAATATTTTAAAATTATTTCAAAAAATCTATCCTAATTATGATTATTTTCAGAATATTTTGATAAAAGACGTAAGCAAATATAATTACAAAAATATGTAAATTTGACCAAATGATTTGAAAATATCACTCTTTTTTTTCGAACAATCATTTTCAGGTAAGGAAACTTAGTCGCACTATTCAAAACATAACGCTTATCATGGAAGAGACTAAAAAATCACTTGCAGCACAAAGCTACTATTCACTATTAATTGGTTCCTGAGGCATGGATTTTCTCCAGTTTTATGTAAGGACTAATTTGAGCTATAATTCCAAGTTTTCATTTGAGCTTTAATCAAAAGCTAAGAATTTTAAGTATGTTCGAGAAGTTCCGATAGGACTGGCCTGCACGCACTTCGCAACTTTAAACACTGGTTTGTTATTGCCTCAAACAAAATTATCTTTATATTCATAGTATCAGCGATTTGCAGTGGAAGTGAAAACTTTTACAGCTGATTATAGACCAAAGATAATATAAAAAAAATGCCATTTAACACAAACAAAACAATATTTATGGCAAATAGTTATATTCATTTGCATAAATTTCTTACAAGTGTAAACATTTCCAGATTAGATGTTGCTTTAATTAAAATACATTTGGAATTAGATTTGGATTTTGAAAACATTGGCTTAAACTAACTAAATATATAAACTATTAAACAAACTAAATATAAAAATATTGAAGTAAGTATATAAAATTTGGTATAGTATTTTATCATCAAAATTTTACATATATATCAAATTTTGTACCAAATCCGTCAAAGGGAAGACGGTTTGTCGGTATATTTTTGCGCGTGTATCTGGATGCGATAATTTAGAAATACAGTAAAATCGAATAATGAATTTAAACATGGGATCTTTATACCCCAATTGTAGATATGCGTAAAATTTTCGACCAAATTCGTCCAGCGAAGAGAAACTGTTCCAAAATGCATAATCGACTTTACTACATAAGGAAACTGCCTATACTGTGAAAGTTTACAAGAAAGTTGAGTTGAGAACACTCACGCTGGTTCTCAGTGCGATAATTTTTTTCATGATACAGACATTTTTTGTTCCAACATAAAAAGAAAACGCCTTCTTTCATAGAAGTCAATATGGACGAAGTGATTAGCAAATTCGGCTTAAATACTGTTTCGTGTTCTTTACTGCAATCAATCTCCAGACAATCTAAGTCTTCGCTATTATCTCTGGGACTAAGACTCCGTATTCTTTTCTTTATCGATTATCCGTAATAGCGGTGCTTAGGATGTGAGAGGAGTAGATTTGATGGGCAAACATTCCTTATGAGTGTTTCGCGAGAAATTGAATTGACTCTTCATAGCTCTTAAAGGATGATTCGTCTCACGATTAAAGTCGAATTCCTCAGCGCCAAAATTGGATTTCCGTTTCGAGGCGTTACGGAAGTATCGGTATTTTAAGTGAGTTTTAAATACAAAAATTATTTTGTATTTTTGTAGCATTTTTTTTCCTTTTCTGTATTGCAGTTCTTAAAAAAAGACTTTCTGAGAATGTTTTTTATGAATGGTAGAATAGTACTAAAGGTTGAGGATTTTTATATATTAATGAGGTTTTTAACCCTTTGGGTACATTTGACGAGAGAGACTCGTCATCTGCTTACTTGGGCGAAGTTACGGTGGACGATTCTGACTCGTCATCTGAATTTTTAAAAAATTATTGGCGCAAGTGGTCCTGCCAAATTATAATATCCGTGGGCGTGCTACAAGTAGCGATGCACCACATCGTTTGCAAGAGAAAAATTGGGCACATTTTCCGGAGAATATTTCGGCAACAGAATTAAAGAAACACCCTACAAAACGGTGTCGCGTATGTTATAAACATAAAATAAGAAAAGAAACCACTTGGCAGTGCAAACAATACCAGGTACCTTTGCATTTACCGACATGTTTTGAAAAATACCACACGGTACAAAATTATTAGACTATAAGTTGGTTCTTGTTCTATATAAATATTTATATTTTGTTTCATTTATATATTTATTTATGTTTTGTATCTAAAATGCTGTTTCAAAAATATATTTATATCACCATTATAAGTATATTCCAAATAAAATGTATTACTTTTACATATTAATCCATATATCGACAAATTAAACCCGTCCCATGGGCATAAAAATCTTCAAATAATTCAGTACTCAAAGGGTTAATCAGTAATTTACACCTGTGTATTGAATTTTTGGCAAAAATCAGCTAAAGTGTTCACAATACGTCACGCTTTACTTTTAGATTTGTCGTATAATGACAAAAATCGACTCTTCATTGATCTTAAACGATGATTCATGTCACGATTAAAGGCGAATTCCTCAGCGCCAAAATTGGATTTCCGTTTCGAGGCGTTACGGAAGTATCGGTATTTTAAGTGAGTTTTAAATGAGTGCATTTTGTATTTTGGTAGCAATATTTTTTTCTTTTTCTGTATTACAGTTCTTAAAAAAACACTTTTTGAGAATATTTGTTATGAATGGTAGAATAGTACTAGAGTTGGAAGATGTTTAGATATCAATAAGGGTTTTAATCAGTAAGTTAACCTTGCGTATTAAATTTTTGGCAAAAACCAGCAAAAGTGTTCACAATATGACATGTTTTACTTTTAGATTCGTCGTATAATGGAAAATAATTGAGTATAGATTTTCGACCTCTTCCTTTTGGATTTGAGGAAGAGGTCTTCTGGTCGTTTCCTTTGTGGCATGATATCTTAATTAATTAATTTGAAATAAAATGCAAACTACAGAGAAAACTTCAGTTACAGGGTGCAGACATAAAATGAACATCAAACATACAAAGAACGAAAGAGGTAATAAATCAATCTTAAGGTATCCGTCTGGTTTAAAATCGTCGTTTTTGATGAAATTATCAAAAACTTTTTATGGCATAATTTTGTAGCCTGTTTAACCAGCTTTCTAAAACTGTCTCACTTTTTACTCTACGAGAATTAGAAATGGAGTTACAGCTGTTTTATTACCGAACTGTAAGCATTATTTTATCTTGCATGAAAACTTTTTAAATGTGTTTTCTGAGAAATGATATTTTTGAGGAAAACTGTCGACCGTAACAATGATTTCTCAAAAAGTTATTCAAGTATTTATATGAAATTTTCTGAGATTGTTTTCTGTAATATGCTTGATGTTTTCCTCTAAAAATAAAGTCAATTTTAAAATCAAGTATTATTTTTAAGTGCTTAAATATAAACAAAAAGCATTTTTTAAGAAAAATTACCAGTTTAGTAACTATATTCAGCTATAACTCAAAACTATTTAGAAGTACAAGAAATATTTTAGAGCATAACACAGATAACTGTCATAAAAATGTACTCCTACAAGCATTTATGTATATTTAGAATATGATTTTGTCTATGGCTGCTAGTGTAAGGCAAATATTTTAGTCATTTTTCTTCACATTTTTCAGTTTTTTTTAAAAAAATATTATTTTGAAAGCCTAATTTTACAATATTTTCATAGTTTTAAAATATATGCAGTTGAAAAATAACATTAAAGTATATATATAAGTTATTTTTCAAAAAAATGTCTCCGAACACAGTCGGATACCTTAAAGATATTTTTTAAAAACGTATTAGAAAATTAATTAAAAGTTGTAAACAGTAGTCATAAAACATTAAAAAAAAGTAAGAATATAAAAGTTCAAACGCTAAACCATAAAATAATTATGCAAACGTTTAAATACTTTAAAAGTTGAATACATACAGTCACGAAAACATTAAAAGACACACAAGGGTTTTGAAAGTTATTTACAGTCATCTTAATAACTTAAAAATACATTAAGGATTTGAAAAACAGAGAACATTAATCTAAAAAGTTGAATAAACACAATTTTACGCAGATTTATAAATTTGTTGTAAAAATCGCATATCATATTTCATTTTTCTAGCTCGTTCAGTTTTTGAGTTATCGTGTTCAACGCCATAGAAACTGACATAAATCCAAAAAAATTTTCTTTTCGTTTTTTCATTCTTTTTTTGAACTCAGGAAGGTCTGAAATGTTACGGTCCATCAAAATTTCGACGTTGAATATTTTGAAGAATATAGTATTTCCTACTTATATAGTTGCAAACAAGAAAGTAAAAAAAAACCCTTTTAAGCAGACTAGATTAAAGTATTTCTGTTGTTGTGTATGCAACTTTTAAATTAATCTATTTAAATTTAAATTGCTTATAGCCTTTGTCGAAACAAAGAAACATATTTATATCTTATTTAAAAGTATCTGTTTCGCATTCACTCAATTTAATGAATTTAGCAAAAATTGTTTAAAGAGCATACATTTATTAGAGTACTAAAATGTAATTTCGTTGGTTTATATACTGTTTTCTTTCAACCTTTAATTGTTAATGCATTATTGTAAATATTATAGAGTTCTGAAATCAATTTTCTCAAAATTTCCAACCAAGTGGCCCCTCACGTATGCAACCGAAATTTCATTAAATTAACATGTTAAGTCATAAATAAATTCCGAAAATATAACAGTAGTGTATTGTTATCGAGAATATATGTCTCGAAAATTTCAAAAAATGGCACATCAGAGAGCGCTTGAAAATTCGATTTTCAAAATTCCATGTTTGCAAACATGAAACAAGAGGAGTTAAACAAAAGTGTTTAAAAATTCATCACACATTTCACGGCAGGTGAAAAGCGTAGCCAATCATAATCCTACTTTCTGATATTTGTTTTGATTCGTCTTACAGGACCGGCTAGAATCTTCCATTCAGTCAACCATATCTATTTCTTATTTCTTCAGAGAAAGAACTAATTCTTATGCAATGTTCTAGGACAATCCATCTACTAGGAAGGAGTTCTAGAAGATAGTTCATCTGACGGAACTATTCAATGAATCATTGACCAGAATGGGGAATGACCACCAGAGTCGAATCACTGGCGAAACTTCCATTTTATGAGGGTACCTCGTGACTACGATTATGCGTGTCCAATCATGATAGATGACATGAAAGTTCAGCATTCATAAATCATGTCAACAGTCTGAAATCGGGAATGATTAAGAATTCGCCCCAATTCTTAATTTCTCTCCTAGAAAAGAAAATCTATTTGCAGGTTAGGAAGAAGAAATAGAAAAGTTAAGCAGAGAGGAATAAAAATGATCTGGTTAGATCCAAGTGATTGATTGAAGGAAATAATTTGTTACTTTTAGTAAATAAAATATCTCTGTTGAGATCTTTTGGTTTCACACGTTTATAAATTTCTGTTGACCACTGTGCTGATTCCGAACGACTGTCACGTTGAAATTGAATTAACTGACTTACGGCGGGTTATAATAATGCAATAGCATCAAATTTCGTAACTTGCATAAAGAATTAGTCAAGATGAAAATATTTATTTTCAGGTTAGGAAGGAGAAATAGAAAAGTTAAGCAGAAAGGAATAAAATGATCCGGTTAGCTCCAAGTGATTGATTGAAGGAAATAATTTGTTACTTTTAGTAAATAAAATATCTTTGTAGAGAGATTCTATCGGGTTGGATCTTCTATCAGTTAGAGACCTTCGATCTTGGTTTCACACGTTTATGAATTGCTGTTTACCATTGTGTTGATTCGGAACGACTGTCACGTTGAAATGCTGTGACTGAATTGACTTATGGCGGGTTATAATAATGCAATGACATCAAATTTCGTAACTTGCATAAAGAATTAGTCAAGATGAAAATATTTATTTTCGGGTTAGAAAGGAGAAATAGAAAAGTTAAGCAGAGAGGAATAAAAATGATCTGGT
>BGPR01000196.1:764258-808308 GCA_013235015.1 Araneus ventricosus
CGCGGCGACATAATGAGAGGGAGTGTCTGTGGTCAGCGGAAGGTCAGTTTGACCGACTTTTCTGAGAATTCTCAAAGAAGGATCTTCTAACAAAGGATTCTGTCACAAAGAATCGTGGTTAGAAGTCATCTGTCATTGCTGAACGATAACAGGTGTAATAGACCCCCTACGGCGCGAAAATGACCACAAAAGGGGGTTGAAATCCTTTTGTCCAAAACCTCACAACTTGAAGAATAACCTTCTCTTTTAACGTGACAATTTCGTTAAACTTAGCAATCTGAAAGCCTAACGGCTGGAAGGTTAAATTAACCTGAAATGTTAGCATACGCACGGGTCAATTTGATCCCAACGCCACCAGTAAAAAGTGAGAAACTCCCTTTCACCGGTTTTGGCCTTCTTATTCTCTTTTTCTAGCTCCCCTATGAAGGTAAGGGAAGTAACAGGGGTAAGTGTTTAAAAATTCCTAGAATTTTTTAACAAAAAAGAAAGGGTGTGGTCAAGAAGACACCCTGCGTGTGCTGACGGGTTAAAAATCGATCCTGTACCCTTGGCGTAACGTGAATACAAAATGAAAATTGTCGAAGTATATTAGTACGTTTTGGATTCAAATAGTCACTAAGCTTTATTACCGATTATGACATTTTTCTTTCACGCTATTCTGCCGAGGAAGTTCTTATTTTAAGCAGAAAGAATGTTCATCCCTCGACTTTGCCATACAATACCACAAGATGACACAGATGTAGTTCATTTCTCCTTAACCCTCTCATGCGGTCCCGAGCTGTCTAAAAATTTCCCCTTAGCAGCAACGAAGGCCGGTTTGAGGCGGTTGGCTTCTTTTGAAGGGAGAATAGGTTCTGAGATCACTCAAGAGATAAGTGCGTTAGGGGGTCAAATTATCCTTGCAATCCAACACCCGTGCGTCTTAAGGGAAGGTTATATTATTACGGGGTGGAGTAGTGGGTAAAATGACCACTCCCACCTCAGGTTGGGAGAGCCAAATTCATGTCATTTCCTCCCAAAAAGCCCCGGTTTTAAAGGAGCTAGAAGAAAAAAAAGTCGCATCGGGATCAAACAGTTAAAAAAGTTTGTATCCCTGCGACAAATCACAGGGGACTAGCAAAGTCCCTCAAATGAGTGACTTGCCGGGATGACGCAACAGGCACATTGTGGCTAGTTTTGTGCTTCGTAGTATAATGAAGAAATACAATTCGGATATCTTTTTTCAACCCTCTGAGCCCTATCCCGTCTCAAACTGCTTCATTCGATAAAGGCCGGACTCAGGCGGTTTCGGGCATCTGTGTGAATTTTAAGCGAGAAAATTAGTTCCTTTCTTTGTTGACAGTTGATCGCGCAACCGAGGGTGTCATCCTCCTGGAATTTCTGTCTAGAAAGGGAGGATTTCATTCTCATTTCATGAATGAAACTTTACTCCAGTTTTTGAGGCCGGGTTCAAGGAGTTAAATCGATTGGGTCAAAAATTTGATATATGGTTACACGATTGGCCGCAAAACCACATACCAAATTTTATTCATCGAAGTCGTTGCGTTTTTGAGTTTTCACATTTACATACACGCAGATGGATGTAGCAACAGGCAATTAACCCGTGGACAGATTTGGTTCCCAATTTGATGCAGATATAAAATTCTGAGTATAAAAACCTTTGCTAAATTTTATCAATGGAGCTCTGTGCATTTTTAGTTAGTGTTTTCACAAGCACACGAACGGCTAGGCAAGAAAACATCCCATAGACAGATTTCGTCAAAATTTGGTAGATATCTAAAAATTGATGTGAAGACCACATGCCAAATTTTATTCATCGAAGTCGTTGTGTTCTTGAGTTTTCCCATTTACATACACGCAGATGGATGTACCAACAGGCAATTAACTCGTAAACGGATTTGGTTCCGAATTTGATGCACATGTAAAATTCTGAAAATAAAAACCTTTGTTAAGTTTTATCGATGGAGCTCTGTGCATTTTTTAGTTATCGTTTTCACAAGCACACGAACGGTTAGGCAAACAAACATCCCATAGACAGATTTCCTCAAAATTTCGTAGATATCTACAAATTGATGTGAAGACCACATGCCAAATTTAATCTGCCTAGATGTTTGTGTTTTGGGGTCGTCGTGTTTACAGACAGATTTAATTCCGAAAATGATTATTTTTGGACACGGGGATGTCAAAATCTAGGTGTTGAATTTTTTTATTACTAAAACACTTTCGCTTGGAGTACTCCGAAAATGAGAAAATAAAAATGGACCATAATTGTAATTATAGTGATTAAAATGGTATTTACTTTAATGATAATATAAAATACATATAATATATATTGAATTCATAGAAAAATAGCACAGGACATAAAGAAGTATCTGGAATATTCAGAAAAATACTCTGTTGAGCTCATCTTTGTGTTGTAATTCGGTATATATTGTACTTTACAGTGTCTTAACACTGTTATTAGTTTTTTAGTCATTTGTTATTCAATCTTGAGATGGAGGTAGAATTTAAAGAAAAGGAGTTTTAAACGATTGAGCAATATTTGAAACTAGGTATTTTTGGCATGCTTAAAAAACATATACTTCAACTTTGGACAGACTTTAACCTCCACCCACCTGTTTGACTCGACTTCATAATGGAAGAAAATTTTAACAGTGACCTACAAAAAATATTTCTATAAAATATTCACAAAAATATTTAATTTGTGTCTACTACTCGTACCTACAAACTAAATATTTAAAAATATTTCCATCGACACGAATTTAACCCTCTGAGCGCCCAATTATTTTGAACTTTTAGCTGTCAAGTTAGGAAACTTAGCTTTTAAAGTAAATAAATCGATCTTTTTGGCATTTAATTATATCAGAAATCTTAGCAATATTTTATCCATTATTGTTTAAGAAAATATACATATAAATACGAGCTATCAGCTTTTGAACTGAACATGAAAAACTGAAAAAGACGTTTGCGCCGCTCGGAGTGTTTTAAACTTGCATTTTCAGATTATCCTTTAAAAATGTATAAATTTTCGTGCGTGCTTGGGCATGAATGTGATAGCTGCATTTCGAAGAAATAGAGCCAGAGATATTCAGATTCACCCTATGCACTTTTTGAAACATGCTTGACAAATAGAAGAGACTAACACTACGCCTTAGTCCCAATCTTGCTCGTTTTCCAGCTCACTCTTTGGGAGCATCACAATCTAAGTGTTACCGTAAATCAGGCTTTTTCCCTTAAAGCGCCACAGTTTGGAGAGCGATAAGACGGGAGAACTGTATAAGTGCATTTTAAATCAGGAAAGAAGGGGAAAAATGCCAACGATATGCATGAACAAAATAAAGGAGGGGAAAAAATTCCCCCACGGCATTTACGGCCAATAAAAGAATACAAGGCATTTTTTTTTAGGAATGAAAGGAAATTTTTGATATGAATTATATAGATTTTTGTTATGTTCCTGAAAAATATTATTTTTTATTATTATTATTGAAGGAAATGGATAAATTTCTTTTGAAAAATGTGAGATAGTAACTTTTTAGGTTCATTCGATGCATTAATTGAAACTGTCGAATAACTAGGGCGATTAAACAGTGTGATGAAGAATTTTATCACTTGAGATTTACTTTAATAAATATACAGGGTATGCAAAAAGTGATTCATTTCAAAAATTAATAAAAAAAACTAAAAATGTTGGAATTACGTTTTTGTTTAATAAGATCTCATCTCAAAAAGTTTTTTTTCAGATAAGTAACGCGCCATCACGCCGTTTCTAAATTTGTTACAGCGAGAAAATTCCGTATGCAATGGTTGCCGTTCAGCAAAAGCCGATGCGTGTTTTCTAGCTTCTTGTTTTAGCTTTCCTTGAATGTCACGAAAACTTTTCAGTTTTCGCACTACAAGTAAATTAACAAATTAAATAACGTAAAATTCCCTACAAATACATGCTTTTATTTTTCTTCCAGTTTTAATATATTCTCAGATTATGGCTCTGCGCAAATTTTTGATTTCCAGTAATTTACGACCCCCTAGACCACAGAAATGGCATGTTCCCTACCTGAAAAATACTTTTTTAGATACATTCTCATTTAAAAAAACAGTAGTTCTAACATTTTTTTTTTAATTTTTGAAATTAGTCACATAATTTCTAGACACCCTGTATATGCATCAGAAAAATATTGCATGCAAAAACAATAAAAAAAGGCTTGTGTTATTTTCGAATTATAAAATTTCCGCTAAGCTTTAAAAAACTTCTAAAGCTCAGTATGCATTCGAAATTGCAAAATGTGTTTATATATTTTCTCCTTGGCCCTTTGTGGACAGTTTACTTTCGATGAACTCTCGAATCAGGTTGACGCACTTTATACGCCTTCCCGTTTCTTTAAACTCTACACTTATTTAATTATACACAACTTTATTTTTTATGGTATAATATGATTAGAGGTTGAATGGATGGATGATACAAACAGTTGAGTTCGAGTTTGAGTCGCTATATTCTTCGAGAACCAGATGATCCTCCAAGTCAGTCTCAGAATGAGTTTCTTGGTCATTGTACTCAGTCATTTCTCCATCGAGATATAATGCATCAGACTCTTCCTCAGCTAGTATTTTCTTGCTTAATTCTTCCAAAACAGCTGAATATTGCTCTGTGGGGATAATTTCGCCCTGGTCATGGAGAGCGTTTCTTACAGTTTCAAGTGCGAAGACACCGAACTGACTGATTCACTGTGTAAGCATATTTGATATTTATGCCTGACAAAAGCATGACTTCAACTTATTTATTGTTATAACAGTGTATGATACCAGATAAGTGGCAACAGTCAGATGTTGAGCTACTTCGAATTTGATTTAAAAATAAGAGATGAGTACGAGCACGAGCACGGTTGAAAGAAGTTACGATGCACGCAGATACGAAGTGTAATAGTTGTGTTTTTAGTGTTCCAATAAATGTTTGTTTAGTCTTAGAAGAAGTATTATGAATGTCAATCAAAAAGCCAACAACTGTCAGTGGAAACTATCGGAGAAAGTAGCAGGAATGTTAATACGAGATTTGAGGCGTGGCAAGCTCTTCACCTTCAATAGTTTTTATCCAGCTTATGGTACATATCCAATGGCGCACTCTATACACTGTACCTGTCCGCAAAGGGTTAAGTCTTTCATTCTTTTATTCCCAAACCTCTAACTAGAATGATAATATTATATAGTATTTAGGTTTCTACAGTTAAATTCTATATGAGTGTACAATCTTAATGAATAGTTTTACATATAAAAACTTTATGTGACCACTCTAATAAAAACTTTCCAAGTTTATAAAATACGACGTTTAGGAAGAGCTGTTAAATTTCTTTCAAGTGTTATAATCGACGGTACCAATCGCAAATTGAAATTAATCATATTTGATAACTAAGCTTTGTTTTGAAATATCGGTTCATTGAATTTTTTCATATGTACCTGCACCAATAGAAATGTCTTTCATAATCTTAATATAAATAAAAGTCATTGTGGGTATGTATGTATGTGGATATGTGGGTATGCATGTTCCACATCTCCTCCTAAACCACCTGATCCATTTCAATCAAATTTTGCACACTTAAGACAAGGGAAAGACACTTGTGAGCTTCTCGAAGTCCAAAAGTTAATTAAAAAGTCAATAGTTAATAAAAAAGTCAGTTAATTAAAAACTAACCTAAACCGTTTTTCCACAGTAACTTAGCAATTTGTCTCACAAAAAATATTTTTATATTATCTTAAAGTTCAAAGCTTTACCTTTTCTATGATACCAGTTTTATATATGTGCAATGTTTCCTTAAACGAATTTTATATTTGTGTAATATTTCCTTAAAACAATTTTATATCTGTGTAATGTTTCCTTAGACATTTATTAATTTTTCAAAATTTAATAAGTAGTTGATTGCGTGCAGACGATTTCGAAATAAAGCTAATTTATTGAAATTTATTGCTAGGCAACGATGCACCTTTCAACTACTCTATCTTTAATTAGTGATACAAATTTCATTTCCGTATGGTTATTTTCTCTAATTTTCATATTTTTTTAATTTTCTTATATTATTAAAGAATAAGAATACATACGAAGAACTGTTTTCAGAATACATTAACAGAATTTTGTAAGAATACTAAAAGAAAAGTTTAAAAAGCAGACGGTTAGCACTTTATATCAGAAACCATTATTGATTTGGTTTAATTTCATGTTTATATATTAAAATTTTTTTATTTAATTAAACAGAGAGAAAATTAACTGTATATTTGACTTAATTGTTTATAGAATCATTGGGTTCAATTGATATTCTCATTTTAATTAAAAATGTTTCCGACGATAAAATAGTTTTGTGTGTAATAATAATTTAAACAAAAGTAGTTTTTAAATTAAAAATATTAGCCATGAAAATAATTCAGTGCCGAGTATATCAGCTAGTCCAATTATATTTTGACTGAGAAAGTGAGTTCAAAATTATTGTTAGCGTTGTAAAATTATAAACTTATTGCAGTTAAAGTCAGACAAGCTAACATTCGAAGATAATGTTTTTGTTAATATATATCAGGAATTAGAGCAGTTTCAAAAATTCAAAGCATGCAATGATGGAAAACGTAGATAAAACCTAGAACCTTAGTTACCTATCTGGAGAATATTTAATTTTTTTGAGGTGTTGTGTTTTCGGCATAGGTCCATCGTTGTTTTAATATGAAGTCTATATTTAATACGATTTATTATAATTTTATATAAGTGTAAGTATCGTATATAGGGTAGCCATTCTCAAATTGTGGCTCAATAGCTAATTTACAAAACGTTAGGCATAGGTATTTTCTTCCAGGTGGAAATTTTTTTCAAATGAAGTACAAAATTTTATTTAATGCTATTTGAGCCAATAAAGATACTGCTGAAAACAAGGGCGACTCGTGTACAGGGAAAGCAGAAATGCAGCACCCCAGCTGTTTTCAGTGCATAAATTTAATCAGTTTATTTAGTTTCACATACAATATCCGAATCCATCAATAAAACTAACTTTCGACGCTTTCAGCTATTCCGAGAAGCTGGATAAAAATCGAGGTTCTTTCAGAGGAATTTTCCCTATCCTCTGTCTTCTCGAAAGCTTTTCCCCCTTCCGGAACTATAAAATCCCTTTGTACCAATTGCTTCTACTCGAACATGGGCATTTGCAATGTGATCTCGAAACTGCTTTTTCTCAGTAAGGCTTTTAAATAGCAAGGGAACTGTAATCCCTGTAGCACCCTAGAGAGAGGGAATAACGATTCCCTACCGCAGGCGATACGGAATCATTTTAAGGACTGTCGTTAAGGGTCGTTTTCTGACTGCGGAAAAATGTTTCACGGATTGAAATTTGAAAATAAATAACTTTGAAAATGAATAATAAAAGAAAATCAAGAAATAATTAATGATAAATTAAAAAATTAGTTTAAAAATTATCGTACATAATTTTGAATTCAACAATAATTGTTTTTTTCTTTTTGCATTCAATGTAATTTTTTCGACAGGTTTTACTTTTAAATGTGGATAAGTCTGAAAAGAATGGATTGTAAAATTTAAGTAACTCCAAAATTATTCTTCGATATATATTTATGGTCGTAAAGAAGCTCTGCCTTCGGAGGTAGCTTAAAGAAGTATCAATTTTTAAAGAATACAGCGGCTCTTGAGCCTGTATCGCTCAGAATGAAATGTCAGAAGTTTGAATGAATATATCTCAAAGAGCTTCAGTCCATTCACATTCAAAAGCACCACAATCCACTTATAGGTAGGTATAATACCATAAATTAACCATTTTTCGTAGCAAAAGGAAAGCATTGCAATGGCTAAAATGTTCGGCTTCTAGACTTTGAGAAATCGCCGCGATTTAGAGCTCCTGGGGTTTCCTTCTTCCTCCTATTGAAAAAAAAAATATGCCTGTCTGTCTGTGTGCTTATGAGCATTAAAATTCAAAAACCGAAACGGCTAGAGAAATGAAACGTAGGATGACATCTCGTCACCAAATTTGTGAATATAGCAAATTTTGAAAATATCCATAAAAAAAATTCAGTTTTCTGCCTATCACTGAGTTTCTTCGTGTCATTTGCTGGTCATACCAATATTGTGGAGAACGTCATTGATCATTTCGCTTGAAATAAAATCAGAAGAGACGATTTTATTTTAAGTAGTTGCATTAATATTTATAAATAATACCTTTATCTCCATATATGTATTTATTTTAAATTAGAGCTTTTAATGATTTGTTTTCATGTTCAGTCGAGCTTCTATATCCTTATAAATGAGAGTAATAGACGTAGCAAAGATAACTGTGAAAATTATTAAAAAAATTCTTAATTATTGTTAGTTAAAAATTAGTAATTTCTAAATTAAAATTTCTGTATTAAAATAATTTGAAGTCAAAAATCTAATAATAATTTTTTTATTAACTAAGAATTAAACTATTGAAAATTAGTTAATTATTTAAGATATGCAGAAATCAGTAGTACGCAGTGTAGAACTTTACGTTGCAGTACTCCCCACGGTGATTTAGCACGAGCCGCCACTGGCTAAATAATTACGAAGTCTATATTTTCAGGTAGTTACCCAGTCCTATTAGTCATATTTAGTCAAATACTCTTGACTCACTAACATATTGAGAAAAAGTCCACTCTTTTGCGACTAAAATTGGACCAGTTACCAAGCCCTGGATTTTATTATTTTAAATAAATCAAAGACCGACTCGAGTAAGCTCCGCAGGTTGATTGGAAGATCTTCGTCGAGGAGTCCTTCGAAATGGTCTAAAATCGTCTGAAACAGCGATATTCAAAACTTCATAACTCAGTCAGTTTTATTCTTAGAAAAATGGAACATTTGCTTTTAAAATGGCAATGTGTCAAGAATATTTTACTAAACATGCCTAATAGGAGCGAGGAATTTAGACTCCGTAATTTTTTCAGAGTACATTATTCAATCAAACAAAATAAAATACATTTTTTTCCACATTTAAAACATTTTTCCAATTAGAAGTATTCGCCAACTCTAGTGGTTTCGAAGCTAGCCATTGGATCACGATTAGATTGGACACCTTGTGCACACTTAGGAGTTAAAACATTTTGACAATTTTCATTCTTGCTTGTTGCTCTTGTTGGCGTAAGCCGCAAACATCAACTCGGGATGACAGCTAACAATCGAAATGTTTGCTTCTCTCGTCATGAGCAAAAGCCGAGATGGAAGTGATTCCGACAAGGGGCAGATCGTCATGGTCCAACGAACTCAACTAGCATACCCGAAACGGCGAGGCTGGTCGGCAACTCTACGACTACGGTTCGTATCTACAGAAAGTGGATTAATTACCGTGGCATTAGCAGTGGACGCCATAAGCTATCACATTTGGTGATGTCCAACTGCTTCCTTCGATCCTTGGATCGGTTTAAGACTTTAGTGCAATCAAAGCAGAAATGTCCCTGACCTAACGGCTCAGCGGAATCTGTTAGATATAGGACTCCACTATCGCCGGCCCATCAGGTTCTATTGCTTGCTTCATGTCACCATATTAAGATTGCATTGAGCACGCGAACTCTGGCATTGATCCCCTAAATATTAAAAAAATGTGTTGTGAATCCCCAAATGAATCCGAGTTCCCTTAAATCATATCGATGGCAGGGTCAAAAAACATCAGCTGACCGGAGAACAGTTGCCGTATCAATGTACGACAAGCAGTACAGCTCAGGCCGGTGATGGCACAATTTTTATATTTCACATGGTAAGCCTTAGAGCTTATGGTTAATGCATACATCAGTATGTAAGCTCTGGACATTCTGAATGCCACTGTGTATCAGTTACATCCGTTATCGCAGGGTCAGAAATCATCAGCTGACAGGAGAACAGTTGACGTATCAATGTACGACAAGCAGTACAGCTCAGGCCGGTGATGGCTCAATTTTTCTATTTCACATGGTCAGCCTTAGAGCTATGGTTATTGCAGATAGCAGTATGTAAGCTCTGGACATTCTGAAAGCTACTGCGGATCAGTTACATTCGTTTTCCCAAACAGCTATTGACTATTTCAACAAGACAAACCCCTCAAAGCTCAACACAGTGTCGGGAGCTAGACTAAGAGTTCAGTCCACAATTCTGATGGTCTTTTGGATATTAATTCAGTTGAACACTTGTGGTACGTCAGAAGACAGCTTTTCCGATTTCATGATGCACAGCATAATTTACTCGAGCTGAAAAATGTTTGCTCCGAAATTTGGTATGCTTTGCCTTTGGGCACATACCAGAAGTTTGGGGCATCAAAACTTGCATGAAATGAAGCCATTGTGTGAGCTAAAGCAAAACCTACGGATGATCAGGTGACCATGTGGGGTCATTCAGTGGCCCCATTGTTAAAAATGGCATATTTTTTTACCATATCAAATAAAATCTAAAACTTAGCTTTTATAATCATTTAATAATATATATAAGTGTTGCAGCCAAAGGGAAATATAAAATGCAATATAGTTACAAAAAATACTTCAAAAATGAAAATATGATTAATTCTCATTAGGATTAGAAATTCAAATACAAAATGTTTTATTGAACTTAATTAATTAATTTGATGACTGCTCTCATGATATTGTTGTTATGGTATTGACATGATTTTTGGATACAAATCGATTGCACTTTTATCACATTTCTTGGTAGTTTTGTCTAGCGTTCTAAGACACACAACGCACCGACTATGTAATGTAACTCAAAATGTAATTTTTATGTATTTATTTTTTTCTTGGGGGAAGAGTTAACTTTAAAATTCTTAATAAAATAGTGTAAAATCTTATAAAATACTGAAAGGACTAAATTTTTTTCAAATTAAATATTCTGCAAAAATTGGCGTTGTCATCACTTTTTGATCGCACTTCCGAAACCGCACGACCGGTCATCCGAAAGTTAACCATCGAAGTTTTATATAGCTGATCAGAATATCTGTGGTACGTCGGTTTACAGCTTCTCCGAGTTCATGATCTACTGCCGCACAATTTACGCCAGTTGACAAATGTGTGCACGGAAATTTGGTATGCTTTGTCTTTGGGCACACACCAGTTGTTGGAATACTTCAATGCTAGGAATGCTCAGAGTATTTCGTTATTAATAATTACTAAGAGAAGTCAATTATACTTTTGTAAAAATATTATTTATGGTTCAAATTAATGCAATACTTCTTTGTCATTCGTATTAACATAAAATGTGTTTTGTGTGTAAAATGTTTGAAAGTATTACATTAAAATAATCGCAAGGTTATCTTCATAACAGGTTATCAATCAAAGCAAAAATCACGTCGGACAAAGTAAGACTCTTTATTATTAGTATAATCTTTATAAATTGAAATGAATAGTTCATTTTATCTAACAATTAATTTGTTGATAGAAGTCTACTGATGAAAATAGATTTTTTTAAATATTAGTTTATTTTAATGTATAATGAATAATATGAATGATTCTACAAAAAGAAATCGTCCAATAAAAGTCGCAACTAAAACTTTAGTTACTTTAGCTTTTGACTTAGAGTTAAATTTATCAGATGAATGGCAAATTATCAAAAGTTAATGAGCTCGTTAGTAGCTAACTATCAAAAGTTCATAAACTTGATTGACTAATCGAAAAATCATGTTTAATTTACAAACGAACTAATCCACAATAGACAAAAATTAGAAGACTTAGTTAACTGTAAGTGGTTTGAAATTGTCCGTTGTATCATGAGATAGTTTTGACATAACACAAAACGTTTCAGATTCATTTTATTTCTTTTGCCAAAGTTATCAAGCTAAGTTCTGCTCTGTTAAGAGCAACGCGTTTCAAACTATTTTCACTTCTCATATCAGGCTGACAGATTTCAAGTTTAAGTCGGAAAATCCAAGCTTACAGGTGTCAGTTTCTCTCTTTAGCTTTCACAACTATTTCAACACTTAAAAGTTTGACAGTTTTAGAGTTGGGCCAAAGATGATACACATAAATCCACTCAACAACTTATATAAATCTAAAATTCGAAATCAAATATTTGTAACGACGGTTTCGATTTCTACTCTAGTACGGTGTCTGATAATTTGTATTGGGAATTAAACAGCTTTAAAAATAATACAGTAAAAGTATTATTTATGATTGAGAATGTGCAATAATTACTAATACCAATATGACGTTCAATGAAAAGCTAGTAAGAATATTTTTTAAGTTAGTTAGTTCTTTCAAATTTATTTGATTGAAATGTGTAATTTCGTAATAATACATTGTAACTTCTGGCTGTTCTATATTTCAATGGGCTGCTTCTAGGCAATGACAATTTGAATTTTCAGTATCTATTCAATCAGTAAATTGATTTCTATGCACTATCCCACACAGGCCCAATACAGGACGGATCTTCGGTGGAATCGGGTTTGAGCCTGGAACCCTCTGGTCTCGAAGCCGATACCTCACCACTAGGCCACTCGGGCACTATACATAAAAGTCAAATAAAATTCATTGACTAACGAAATGTTCTGAAGATGAATCCTAGGAACTTGAAATTTTTCAGATACATACCTTTTGAGTGTTTACTAAAAAAAGAATTTCTTAATTTTATGGAGGATATTATGATTAATTTTAAAAAATCGGATGATTGTGAAAAATATAGTTACTGACTTCATAGACCAAGCACATGTTGACCAAAATTAATATTTATGTATAAGAAACATATATTTGCCCATCATATTTTCGTATTAGTGTGTTTTTTTCTCTTTTTTTCACTTTTCAATCCCGCGATTGACGAAAACTAGAAGTATATAAAAGATAATTTGATCAGAAAGACTACAGAAATCAATGAGTTACTATACAAAACATTTATAAATAATTAAATAATTTTGAGAAAACTCCATGCAAAGAAAAATTTAAATACTTACGATTGTCCAAACTTACTTTGCACAGCAAAGTTCGCTTCCAATTTGGCTAAACTAATAATCCAGAATTCATAAACAAAAATTGTCTTAGCTTCCATAATCTTCATTTTAGAGCATCAAATTCCAAAGGTAAAGCTTTAATGAAACTTTAAACAAATTGAATTAACTAAGACGTTGGAGATTACTGTAAAGTTGCCGAATTAAGCCATTCTTAATAACGTCATTCCTGATAAAGATAATAACCCAACAAGGATGACTCCATTGTCTGATACAAGAGCCGTTATCAAAATCCAAACATCTTGGTTCTTTTCTTCTCTTCGAAGCAATGTAAGTGTTTATTTTAATTTAATTATTGATTCACTTAAAATCAAACTTCAACGGTCAGATGGAAACAGACTTTGTCTTATTGAATTGAGTGCTCGCGCAGCGTGAGGGTGGCACGAAGACTTCGACTGACAACGATTCGCAGGCTTCATGCGATCGCACAATGTCCCAGCGTTAATTATCGGTATCATCGAACTAATGCAGTTAGGACGTTAATTCTGACGGCGCAAATTTCGGCATATGCTATTATGGGATGTGATGTTACAGAGAGCTACGGTGATCATTCTAATGGTTACAGCAAGTCTCAGTAGATGGAGAAGGATCCAATATTTTGACAATTGTTTAACGATTCAGGAAGTGTTAGAATTAGAGATGGAATTCTCACTGCTTATGGTCTTAAGAAAATTAGGTTTCAAATGTTGCATAGAGTTGTATGTTTTCCAAATCCCCTTATATTTATGTATAGTAGTGAAGAGATTTTCAAATGCAAAGTTTCGAAGTTTAAATTATTTGATCCAGAATTGGAATTTTGTTCATTTAAATTTTTGGATTTAATATCAGAATATCGGGTTTGTTTGCTAAGTTAACGATTTTATGTTTCCGTTTTCTTCGAATTCGCAAACTAATGTTAAATTAAATTTGAAGTATGAAAAGGAAATAGAGTAGTTCTTTTGCAAAAGAAATGGGATTTATTATGTTATTAAAGAAGAAATTCCTATCTTAAAATTAACAATTTTTAAACTCTAACAAGATAAATATCATATTAAAAAGAAAATTAATATCTGAACTATTTGAGACAGAAAATTTATCTTTTGCAATATTCATGGAGAACAATCCATTACCAAAGTAAAGGTACTTTATAAAAAAAGTAATGGAAGCTGTTTTGATTTCCTCCAAGGAAACCGTACATTATATGCATATATATATGTATTTCATTGTGTGAATAATATTAAGTTATATTGTTTTTATATTTAATTTTAAATGAGGGTTTAATAGGGGCATATGATGAAAATGTTATTTGAGTTTTAATGGTATAATATATATATATATATATATATTAATAAAAGAAAACATTAAAAACACGTTGTAAAACTGTTGTCTTGACTGTTATTGCATTTGTTTCTGGTTTTGTTTATGTTTGTATATATATATATATATATATATATATATGTGTGTGTGTGTGTGTTTCAAACAGAAGACGAGTTAGAGCTAGAAAGAAAAATACGTGTCTGTTAAATTTCTTTCATTTTTATGAATAGCATTACAAAAATTTTTCTTGGTGCAATTTTCTTTTTGT
Source organism: Araneus ventricosus (assembly GCA_013235015.1). Taxonomy (NCBI): domain Eukaryota; kingdom Metazoa; phylum Arthropoda; class Arachnida; order Araneae; family Araneidae; genus Araneus; species Araneus ventricosus. Next base: position 778,761 of record BGPR01000196.1, read on the forward strand.
TAAGACTTTTATTAATAATCGCTCTAATATCTCTGAATAATGCGCTACAAAAGATTAATAAGAATAAAAATATTTATCTAGGAAACATTCTACTGTGTTAAAATATACAATGTTCACAAAAGTTAGTTGCATGTATTCACCTCTATTTGTGAATTAACACGATTTTTACTTACGCTTATTTAATCTTTTTTGACGTTGTCTGAACGTTCTTTGGCTTGCCTAAGCCAATCTGCTTCTTTTCTAACTGACCACTTTTGAGTCATTTCAATCATTTTTTTATATTGTTAGAAATATTGTGAAGAAATAATGTCTTAAACTCATTTTAATCTTGAAAAGTTGTTTTACACTAGAAGGAATATAGTAGCTGGGTAAGTCTATGAAGTTATGCCTAACAGGTTACCGATTCCGTCTTGTAAACAAACCGAATGTTGCCAACGGCAAAAAAGAAATCAATCTCTTTTCTGTGCAACTTGCGTTAGTGTTTATATATCTATTCTGAACTTTAAAATAAAATATGAGCTCAATTCATAATATATGATATCTATTTTTTAGATGAATATAAATCTAAAAAATAATGAACTAGTTCGTTAACAAAGAAAACTCTACTAAAATTACATTAAACTTTGATTGAAATCGGTTATCTTTATTTGTTTAAAAACAAATCCAAATATTAATCTTTCATTAATATCTCAGATTAGATTAAAATAATTATTAAATTAATTTTTTAAACTGAATTTTCACATATTTTGAAAGAGATTTTTAGAGTTTCTGATAATTTCTAAAACACTCTTTCTTAAGATTTTTTTTCATGTTTGTAACGATGGAATTTTACTACCGGTTTTTCTCTAACTTCACACCTGCTAGATGTTTGAAATCTTGTTAAATTAAATATTTATTTCATACAAGCTATACCAGAAGGGAGTTCTAGGAACTATAGGTCTCGAGATTAAAATGTAGGAAATGTTTAAAATAAAAATATTTTTGCTATTTAGAACACTATTAGAAGTATATTCTTAAAAATTATGTCTCTAAACTCGCCAATATGATTATTCAATCAAATATCAGAAGCTAAAGTCTCTCATTCTTTTTAGTCTAGGTGAAACTCAGAATTTACAATAACCGATTTAATTTCATTTCGAAAAGATGAAATTAACAATTTAGTTTAGATACATTATCGTCCTGTTTTTAAGTAACACAAGGTCTATTTTCGGGTGGATTTTGTAATTTTGAAACATGGTCAGATGGCATTGAGATTTATAACTAGCAATTTAAAATTTGTTTCCTGCTTTTGGTAATTTTCCAATCGCCATTCTTAATAGTTAAACTCCAGTCATGAATCGTTCCTTCATTAACTAAAATAATCTACTATTTGATCAAGAGTGAATCTTCAATTACGTTTAGTTCAAAATCCAAATGCATCACTTTCGTTTCATCAAATGTGTGTTAAATTATTATGTTCAATTGTTCTTAGAATTCGTTATACTTGAAGGATTGTAAAATGTATTCGAAATTACGATAAATGAAGGACTACATTCCTACATTCTTAACATGAATCTGATTTTACGAAGCAGAATGTGTTGCACTGTTAATCTTTAACTGTAATTTGCAGAACTATAATTAGTTAGAAGGGCTCATGAAGCATAACAATTGCATGTAGATATACAATAATTTATCACCTAGTAAATTATGTCTAGAGAACATTTTAACTGAAACAATTATTAATAAGTTACATATTTCAGAGTAAGTTTATAAGCAATTAATTCTCAGATTTGAATTCATCACTTGATCTACTGTTTGTCAAGGATTAATATAAAATCTTTACATTTTAATGACTAACGATCATATCAATTACTAATTATTTCATAAACAGAATTCGATTATCCTTTCCTTTTTATATATAAATATATGGGAGAAGAGTCTTAAAATCTTATCGTAAGCACAGACATCGTTTCATTTACTAATTATTTCATACACAGATTTCGAATGTCCTGTCATTTACATATATAAATGTGTGAGAGAAAAGTTTTAAAATCCTATGGTTAATATGGAGAGTTTATATTTGAATTATGTTCCAGTCAATTTTTGAATTTAGCATCAATCTAATAAACTAACTATGAGAAATTAGTTTTCTTCCATCGACTTGCATGTAAAATGCTTGTCTTTGACAAAGTTAAATTCATCCGCACATACATTTTAAAATGGTTCTTACCTTTGTCAACTTTTCTAGTAATTCATTAACCAACCCGAGGCTCACAAACCACCGTGACCAAATCATCTACATACAAGTATTCAATCTTGCAGAAAATTAAAATTTTTCATGTTCATCTTGCAGAAATTTCAAAGTTGAAACTTTTGTTTTCTCTCAGAAATCTCGATCATCTTTATACACATGAAAACTAGAATTCTAAATGTTCTCTAAGCGAGAGATCATTCCTAGTCAATAATTCAGATTCTTTACATTATGTACGTACAATAGGGTTAAATTGAGAAAGTCCATAGCAGAGGACACAAATTTATTCCGTCTTACGTTGCATGTGGTATGGGGTGATCGGACTTATGTCTTGAACCATATTTGGCTCGATGGGATTAGCGAGAAAGGTGAGATGTTTGCCAGTCTAAAGTGGACACTCGATGATAAAATATGCAACTTTCACTCATTTAAATGATTGGTTCTTATATTTCTGCCATTCGATTGAATTCCAAACGACAAATCGAAATCCTCTGCCGTAGAAAAAATCTTAAATGGGATTCATTGAATAGCTCTTGGTAGTTTGTGACATAATTCAGTTTCTTCATTCATTAAAGAAAATCTATGGATGGTTGGGAGAATTGCTAATAGTTGAGGTACAGATGGTAAAGATTTATTAAAGCAAATACCTTTATCGAGGGATTATTTGATAATTTTCAATTAATGCTATTTAAGAAATATTAAAGGATTAAAATATTCAGTATCATGTTAGTATTTATTTTGATATATTAGTTTGGTTGTTATTAGACTAAGAATTTACTAGTCACCTATATAATGTATCTTAATTATAAATCTTCAACTGATTAAATTATAAAACTTTTTATAGAGATAGTAATCAGCGTGTTGATATTTTGATCAAATTTACCGTTTCAGTTTAGAAAATATGTTTTAATTTCCTGTTCTTATTTTACCAGAAATATTCCAGAAAAATAAAACGTAGCACAGGTTACAAAACTAATCAACACTTGTATAAATTAATGACTCAGGCATGCAGCAATTCACTAATAACTATCAGTCACAGCACTTTCATTAGCGCTCAGAGTTTATCAGTTCACCAGATTGCACAGCGGTGAAATCTCCAACTGATACACTTGATGAGCTCTTGGTATTTTATAACTTTTTTTCGACAAGGTGTTGCGTCACATAGGCTTTTCTCAAAGTTTCTTGATATTTTCTCTCCTAGTAGAGATAGGATCATTATTCTGGCATTTTCTGGAAGCTTCGTTTACTCACCAAGTCGCCGAAAACGTCATCAAGGTCGTAGTTTATCAACTTGTCTTCAAGTAAAATATGCGAAACTCCCTTTCTTTCCATAATATTAGTAAGTCAGGAAAACGACTTGACAGCTTCGTAGTAATATCATCTGGAATGGTAGAAGGAGGTTTTGAAGCAATCTGATGCAATATTAAAGACCAGAAATCGAAATTTTAACTCTTTACATACGCAGAAGATACGAATAATATTTTTATAGAAAAATGTTTCAGATTTTTAAACGCTAATTTATAGTACATTATAATGGAGGGTAACGGTTCGTAATGTGCCATTAAAGAAGTAGCTTAAGTAAATACAAATTCTAGATATCAGTTGGTGAATATGTTTAAAACAAAAATGATAATTAATCCGAATTTAAGAAAATATTCGGTCTCCATTTTGCATATCATGCAAATATTATTCGTATCTTCTACCTATGTAAATAGTTAAATTTCCGATTTCTGGACTTCTTTAATATTGTATCAGATTGCTTCAAAACCTCCTTCTACCATTCCAGATTATATTCCTACGTTTTCCTGACATGCTAATATTACGGCAAGAAGGAGTTTCACAGAGATATTACTGGAAACCAAGTGGTTCAACCCCGACCTTGACTACCATTTTGGAGACTTGGTGACAGAACAACAACTGTTAATTAGTTTGGTACAAGTGTTAATTAGTTTTGTTACTAATGCTACGTTTTGTTTTTCTGGAATATTTGTGGTAAAAGAAAGAGTCATTTATTTTTTTTTATTTCCCTGCTCATTCGACTGCATTCACTCACACTCACCAAACGTTTTTTGTAACAATACGTAAATGTCTTTCCAAAGATGCTTTTTTGCATGATTTTCTTGCGTTGTCAATTTTTTTCTATTTAAAATATTTTTCTAATATTCGAAAGAATGCATTCATCTGTAGAAGAAATTTAATAATATTACTAATGGGTGCATATAGGTATATAGTTTATAGCTTGCCTTAAAACTCAAGGAATGGTAAAAATGCCAATCCTCTGTTAGAAATACATAGAATTTAAATTTTACAAGAGATATTTATTTGTCAATTTTCAAAAAATCAGTTTCACTCCTCTTTTAAACACATTGCAATTCGAAAAGAAAATGTTGATCATATCCATACGGTTGGCTACTGCGCAAATAATGTTTTTCCCTTCATTACGGACTCACACATATTTTGTTAATTATTAAATTATTATTAAAATTAAATTAAATTGTTATTAAATTATGTGAAATTCATATCCCACGCGGAACTAATCATTTTCCCTCTTATCATCCTACAGACAATTTTTTTGGTTAAGTCATATTCGATAGCAAAATTTATTGCTGTTGAGACAAGTTAAGATTAGGCATCTCCAAGTGCGATTGAATAGGGGCACAGATGTCTTTAATTCGACAACTGAGGAAAAGAGTACTTTTCTGTTTCTCCATCAGAGCCCTAATGTCAATGATACTTTTAGATTTCCTCATTCTGTAATATAATTATCTTACAATAGTTAGAAATAACCATCAGATTACAAAAAGAAAATTTAAAAGGTACGAAACTGCTATATTCTATGTGAATTTTAAATAATCTTTAGTATTTAATGAAGCATTATTTTCAAATCTGCGTTCATTATTTCTCTAAGGATTTTATCTTTCATATTTAACATTTCGGTTTACTTACTGCTTTCGTAAAACCTATTCAGCAAAACTATATGATACGGGTATTTCACATACGAAAAATAACACAGAAGGATTTATGAAATGCACAGTTTTAAATGTCATCAATGGTTTTATGATGAGAAAAGCTATTATAAAATAAATTTCTTCCAGTATTGTTGCTTCCTTTTGAAGTTATTCTTGATAATTCAGTTCAGAAGTTTTAAATATTAGAGCATTATACACCTCATAGTATTAAAATGAATTATATACGGTTTTTTCGAATTTAGCTTTATATTTTAGAATGCAATAGGGTTATATACTTAACAATTAAGGCATTTAATAAATCATAATATGCCTCTCTGTTGTATCTAAAAATATGTATATTTTTAAAGTAATTTTTTTTATTCAGATGAGACGTAAAGTTTTACGCTTTGATAAGTAAATTTTCACATTTCCATTTTATAAGGCATATTTGCAACTTGGACCATAAAAGTCTGAAAAAAATTAACATTTTATTGCACTATTGGAAAATGACTTTCTTGTTATGTATAAAAAGAAATGTTGAAGAAAAAAGGCAATTCTTCTATTTGTCGATCTACTCATATCACAGGAAAAATCTCTCAAAAATTATGAAACTCGAAACTCCTTCTGTAGAATGTTACATTCTAGATATTTTCCTTGCGAAATTAATTTCGGTTTTCTTTTCTATTCGCTGTGCAGAGTCATAGGTGTGCAGTTGAAATATAGCATGAGGTCATTACAGAGGAAGCAACATTATAAAAAAGCGATTCTAAGAAGTGTCAGAAAAAACATGTACTGCACTTATATTTGGTTGATACCCAAAATAACATCAAATCTAACTAAATACCGAGAATGTGAGGAATTATTCACTAATCAACTGATACCCGCCTTCTCTCTCCTTTGGAATCAGGATTTCCATAGGTTTATTTGCGATTTCACCAACTGAATGTGATTTGCTACACCATATTTTTCAAATTTTTTCTCAGGATTTATATTATTAAACCTACAATTTTATTTTGAGTTAATTGAACACTCTGCATATCACAATAGGGGCAACACGAGCTCGAGCATGGGAAGCCGCCGAATAAGTAAGCTGGTTCTGGCTTCTACAAGGGGTATAGTACCCATATAGCAATTTTAGTTTACAACAAGGTTGCACTAGTCTTGCTATGCAAGTCTGCAAACTTGCAACAAGTTCATAACAAGACTGCAGCATGTTAACGCAAACGTCGAAGTCGCCATGCGACAAACTTGAAGTGAAATTGTCGTGCAAGTTGCTTACAAATATGTTGAAATATGTATATTGCTTCCAAATCGCATCATTTGATTATTTTGTAAGCGACATTTGTTACGTGTACAAACCTCGTATTCGAACACTAGACAGCCTGGTTACTCAATCAATCGCCTTGTCCATTCAGCCACCAAGACCCTGAATGATGAAGATAGATTGCGGTAAGCGATCTTGGCTTGATACGAAGTATCGTACATCCCTACATCTTTGTACAGTTTCCAGCAAACTAGCATTTCAAGGGTGTGATCAATTATGCTATGTTACATTGCAGGAGTTTAGCTGCAAATTTGTCGCGTCAAGTTTGCCATGACAAGAAAAAATCCAGAAGATATCACACTTGCTGAAAATGTGCATGCTATCTGGGTAGTGGTGTGGGGTTGTGTTACCTCCGCTCCAATAACGGGCACACTTTCTTCGGGAGGGGTTGAGCCTTAGCAGTTGATGGAATCTATGACTCCGACCTCAATTCACGACTGCTGTCGTGACGTCGCTTATCCAACGACCCCTCATGCCTAGGCAGAACGGGTATAGCTCCTTTGTCATATCACGTTTGATTTAGTAGGAAACCTTTCTACAGAACCTGTCAAGATTCCAAATAAAATATTTCTTGCTCCCACTTTAAAAGATACATATTAAAAAATGCAATTTTTTTTAACTAGTGTAAATAATTTTTAAAGAAAGTCTTAAATTTTCAGCAGGTTTCTTTCAAGTCAAATTCCTCATAGGATAGAAATAGGATTATTATGAATCGTGATTTAAATTCTGGAATTCTAAAGACTGATTAAATTCAAGACATTGTATGAAAAATTCATAGTTTCAAAATAACTCTTATTTTATGGCGATGTGAAATATAATATAAGCGACGCATTCTTCAAATATAATTCCATAACAAATATTTCTTCTGTGGATTTTCCCAACATTTACATGTCAAATATATTCTTTACGAATAATTTGATGTTGTTTCTTTAAATCATGGAAATGAAATTTTACACAATATTTTACTTACGTGCCATATTGTATTCTGTTCAGAAAAGCTTGACAAATTAGATGACAAATAGTGCTCCCTATTCTTAATATTGCACGAGAAAACACATTCTTGATTCGTAAAACAGGCAAATACATTTTTGTTGACATGTTGAAAGCTGGATAATTTATCAAAAATTTATCTGTCACCAGTTTTCAGGCAGTCATACAATCTTTCCATGGTTTTAAGAGCAATTTTCTTCCCTGACAGGCCCTAGATTATTATCAGAATGAAATATGTTTTCCTCAGAAAGCCTATCAGCTCTTTTTCGAAGTTCGGAGCATGTTTTTATTCTCTTTACAAGCTTTTAAGAAAATGAACAATATGTATCTTCAAGCATTGAATATCTGACCTGCCATGAATTTTCCAGTTTCGTGCGGTGTGGTTATATATTACTGTTCTAATTGTCAACGTATGTTTAATGATTCTGCGTGATATTATGCGTAGATATCTAAACTATGTGTATAACTAGAAATAACATTTTAGACAAGTTTATTTTGCCCAAAAGCGAAATATTTTACTTATTTAAGGAAAATGCAGCATTTTTCAAAAATTCTATTTTGTTTTCATACATTTTAAAAATAAAAGAAGTGGTAAAACTCGTGAAGTAAAAACTGTCGCGTGGATTTTATGGTAACTTTTAGGAACAAAATGACCGTGTGGGAATTAAAATTGGAGAATAGAATTTAATGTGGAAATAAAAGAATTCATTTATTTTGACTTAGAATTTATCTGGTTGCTGTTGTCGCAAAGTTCAGTATTTTTAATTTAAATTCATATTTTAAATATATAGAAACAATAATTTTAACATGAAAAGATTATGGTTAATGCTGGGGAAAGCATTTTGTGTTTTTGAACGGCATTTGAAACTATTTCAACGCAGGATATCTTTTTTCACATCTATCAACATATTAAAAACAGTAGTTCTCTGAACACTAGATTTTGCCGCCCCCATAAAAAAATTAAGATTTGCAACACATGTTTAGATTAGAGTTTAAGGAACATAGGTGCAGCATTTAAAAAATAAGCGCTTGTTCGATTTTTCTGGTAATTTTTAAATTGTTAGTAAGGATTATATTTTATACGCACAGACACACACATAGATACAAACACAAACACACACAATAAAACAGCAAAATTCAAATCTCAGAATTCCAAAATAAAGGAAAACTAATATGATAAGAATAGTCATATACATAAAAATGAATAAGAATTAAAGTAGGCAGAAGGGGATTTAATGTTGCACAACATATGAGCTTATGTAGAAAGCCATTTGTGCAGTGAAGAAATTCAAGAAATCTGGATTTAAAAGTTTTTAATTGGATATACGAGAAGTTTAGAAATAACTGATTGTACCAATGAAATATTTTGTTAATTATTAGCATTTAACCCTCTCATACTGAGCAAGGCGGTCCGCGGTGGCCTAGAAATTTTCCCTTAACGACCACGAAGGCCACTCTGAGGTGGTTGGCTTGTTTTGAAGGGAGGTGAATTTCCGAGATCGATTAGGAGATAATGCTTGGTAGGGGTTCAATTATTATCATTGCCAACCACAGTCCATTTCCTCGCGCCTTAAGGGAAGGTCACAGAAGGGTGTGAGGTGGTGGGGTAAGTGACCACAAAGGTTGGGAGAGTCCAATTCATGACTTAGCCTCCCAAAATAGCCCGGTTTTAAAAGAGCTAGAAGAAAAATGTCGCCTCGTTATTAAAGAGTTAATCTTTTATATACTTTTTTAATCCTATATGCATGTATAGATAGATATATCTTTTAAGTAAAAATTTTCTAACCATATTCATATAAATCCAAGAAAGTTAAAAGGCAAGTATGAAAATTTACAAGTTTCCTGCTTTAGAAAACCAGGGAACTGATTGACGATTGCCTTCGTTTCTTCTCGTAAAGTTTGAATATTTTACTTTACTGCGCAGTTGCCCTCATAGTAATGGGGATAATTTTTACTAATTAATCAGTGATTTTTGCTTATTATATTTGAACACAACATGTTAGAACAATGGAGAGCAAAAAAATTAAATTATCTGTTCCAGTGTATCGGTTGTTAGAAATAGTTTCTATTAAAGATGTAATAAGATAATTCAGTCAATAGGGAACATTTTTGGGCGCTGTCTCTCAAACCAAATTGCAATTTTAATCCTGTATGCATGTATAGATAGATATATCTTTTAAGTAAAAATTTTCTAACCATATTCATATAAATCCAAGAAAGTTAAAAGGCAAGTATGAAAATCTACAAGTTTCCTGCTTTAGAAAACCAGGGAACTGATTGACGATTGCCTTGATTTCTTCTCGTAAAGTTTGAATATTTTACTTTACTGCGCAGTTGCCCTCATAGTAATGGGGATAATTCTTACTGAAAAATCAGTGATTTTTGCTTATTTCCTTTGAACACAATATGTTAGAACAATGGAGAGGAAAAAACTTAAATTATCTATTCCAGTATATCGGTTGGCAGAAATAGTTTCTATTAAAGAAGTAATAAGATAATTCAGTCAATAGGGAACATTTTTGGGCGTTGTCTCTCAAACCAAATTGAGATATATGCTGTGAAAATTATGATTCAATTTTTTGGAAATCAAACAGAATTATACGAAATTCATTCAAGCAAAGAAATCAGAATGTACTAATAATTTAGATCATTGAAGATCAATATACTCCATTGGATAAAGCGTTTATGCCCATTTATATGCTAAAATTAGAAACATGGGTATAAGAAAAGAATTGCTATATGCTATGTTTTGTATACCTCCAGATGTGAAATATAGTATTTTATTAATAACTTTGATATTTATGAAATATTGATTTGTCGTTTAGATTTCTTTTATATAGATAGCTATTTATTTACTAAAAAGCAACTTGACTTAAATTTCATTTTTGTGTATTTTGATGAAATCTATGGTTTCAAAATATTCAATTAGTTTTTTTGCAGTAAAGAATGATTTTATCTTCAGAAAATTACAACTATGAGCATAATTAAAGTATTTAATAATTCATATACTCTACAATCACTGAAAAATCATTCTTAACTATAAAAGTTGCTATTCATTTGATAATTTAGTGTACTCATCGCTTAGATGTACGAGGACAAGTCAGTAAGTAAGTTACGAAAGCGAATAAAAATTGGGAAACGAAAATATTTATTTGAAAAGTTTATTTGTTAGCATAATGACCATTTACATTGATACATCCATCCCGCCTTTTTATAAGTTTTCCAATACCCTCTACATAAAAGATTTTGGACTGCTGTCTTAGCTACTTCTGCACCTCATGTTCAACGTCTGCATCACCCGCGAAAAGCTTGTCGCCCAGGTGCAATTTAAACTGACCAGACATATGATAAATCTTGGAGCTAACTCTGGGCTGTAAGGCGGATGTTGAAGAAGTTGCCACCGAAACTCGTCAATTTTGTCCTTGGTTAATCGAGCTGTATAGGTCTGGTATTGTCGTGATGAAACAAAATTCCTCGAGTCAATAGGCCTGGACGTTTCTTCGAATTGCATCCCGAAGTATCAATACATTGTTACAGCAGACCGCTTGACAGTAAAAACAAATCTCACAGAAAACAGAAAGCGTTTCTATGTGAATATCCTTCGCCTGAAGTCCTTCGTCCGACAAGAAACGCACAACACTTCGCTGCTCTTCTAGCGAGCACAGTCACAATTTTCAAATGCAGCTTTGCTGCCGGAAGTCCTTCTGCCGTCAAGAAACGAGCAACACTTCGCTGCTCTTCTAGCGTGCACTCCTCGAGCACAGTCACGATTTTCAAATGCGGCTTCGGCCGACAAGAAACGCACAAGACTTCGCTGCTGTTCTAGCGTGAAATCCTCAAGCACAGTCACAATTTTCAAATGCAGCTTTGCTGCCGGAAGTCCTGCCGACAAGAAACGAGCAACACATCGCTGCTCTTCTAGCGTGCACTCCTCGAGCACATTCACCATTTTCAAATGCGCTTCGCTTGTGTGCAACTGTTATCTCATAAAATTCGAAATGAACATCATACAGTGTAATAGTTCTGCCACTTACTGGTCTATTTGAAAACAATTTACTTCTAATTCCCGAACTCTCATACAGGTTTGTAATCTACTTACTGGCTTACCCTCGTATATAAATCTGAAAAATTAAGAACTCATTCATCAACAAAGCAAATACAGTCAAACGCCCAAATTAATGTGAAAGTACTAATTATTTAATAAAATTTGTAAGTAAACCTTTTCCCCATATTTTGACGAATTTTGGTGAATTCATGTACTCTTTTAAAGCACTTTATTATCCCACTTAACTGCTGAATGAGGTATCGTAAGTTAAATAATTAAGCTACCCATCAAAAGTTGAACTCTTTTAGTAGAATAAGTATAGGTAAACTTCACAGTTCGGACAAGTCCCATTTCATTCATTTTTGAGAAGATGAGTGTTATAGGTATAGTAGTTATATATTTTCCGCACTTTTCCAGCGGACATTCTTAATAGTAAACTCTAACCAAGAATAGCTCCTTCAGTAACCCAAATAATTTAGAATGTCATCAAAAGTGAAACTTCAATTACATTTAATTCAAAATCCAAATGCATCACTTCAGTTTGATTAAATGTGCATTCAATCCGATTAATGCGTTCATTTCTGATTCATTAGAATCCATACTACACGAAAGAGTGTAAAATGTATTTCCAATTACGATAAATAAACGGCTCTGCGCTTAAGATGGATATTTCGAGAGATAATCTATTATACAGTAAATATTTAACTGTAATAATGTTATGTGTATGTAAATCTCCGTTACATTAACGGGTAAAGCATAACAGTTAAAGCAAGGTCTGCAGTAATTTATCATGTATTGTAATATATATCCAAAACATCATTTTGAATGAAACACTGATAAATGTTTTAGAGTAAATTGTTGTTTCAAATATATATCTTTTGAATTTATCATGCCTATTGTTTACCAGTCATTAATAATCATCCCTTTGCACTCTCACATGCACGCATACACAAATTTATATGAATAAAGAGAAAGAATAAGATGATTGTATTGGGTTATCCAGAAAGTTCTGTGATTTTCCAAATGAACAGTGTTTACTTATAGTTATTTTGCTACTGCTGATAAAGAGTGGCCTTGATTGCAGCAGATATGTAAATTCAATTTTTTCTGCTTTCACTGTATAATTCTAGCTTCTGTTGTGGAATAATTTTGGTTTCAGTGCAGTGTAGATATAAAAAAGTTCATTCAAAGTTATCAATATAATAAGTTAATCATTAGTTAAAAATATTCATAATGAATATTGTGTGAAAACTTTTATATTTTTGTGGCAGACACTTCTACACTTTAGATGTAGGAAAATCTTATTGTTTTGCGAAATTGTTGTTAGTAATGAACCGATTGCTTCCATAAGAACTTCCTTCACTTTCAATCTATAATGTGCAAATAAAAACATAACGCAATTTTGGCCAATTTAAATTTTCCAAAGAAAGCTTTTTATTTATTTCTCACTTACCTTTACATTTTTGAGTAAAAGCAGAAGTGAGAGGGGGCTTCATTATCGCTATATAACTGTAGGTCTTTTAATAAAATTAATTATTTTCTGGATATTTAATAAGTTACATCTTTTAGACCTGATGAGTTGTGTAAATTAGCTAATCAATTCTTTGATACCTAAAGTTAAATGGAGATTTTTTAAAAAGGTGGTTGCATTTTTGGTAACAATGACTTATTACTTTCCATTCAATCATCTTCTTGACTTTCATACAAATATAGATCAATAAGACAACTTTTAACCCTCTGACTGCCGAATTTTTTTTAACTACTAATTAGTTGCAACGTTTGAAGTTATGTATAAATACCTTTCAATCAAACGAATTATTTTTTACATGCAAGGCTTTATTAGTATAATATAATTCAATGTCTAAAAAGTACTAATAAGCCCATTAGCTAGCAAAAATCGCAGGATGCAGCAGAAAATAGACTTACTTCCAACCAGCGGAAATCACGTGATATGCAGTCAGAAGTTTAATTCATTCGCACAGATCTTTCACCGATATTTTGATCTTTTCTTCATATCTCTGTTCCATCAAATCCGAGACTTCTCCAAACACAGATTCCAAATCATCAGCACTTCCAGCCTTACAGCGATTACAGAAAAGTTCAAACGTTCAGAAACATCGGACTTGTTTCTGCATTGGGAAACTAGAGCTTTAGAAATAGAGAACTGGTTTCTAGTCAATAATGCAGATTCCTTCTATATTATGCATGCATGCACAATATGTGTTGGGTACAGAAATTTTATACTAATGTTTCCGCATAAGGCCACTCCATACATAAGTTTATGGAGTGGCCTTATGCGTTGAAATAAAATTGCCCGAAGGCATAACAGGAAAAGTGAGATATTTGTTCAACCTAAAGTGGACACTCTAGGATAAAATTTGTGATGGTGTCTCTGTTAAATTATTGGTCCTTATATTTGCTTGCCAGTGATTTCTTATTTAAAACCAGCAAATGAAATCTCAACTACAGTGAGTTAGAAAAATCCTTGAATGTGATTTGTTGGTAGGCTCGGTCGTTTGTGAAATAATCGAATTTCTTCCTTTGCCACAGAAGATCGTTGATATAAATTTGACAGATCTGTTAATGGTTCACATACAGGCAATGAAGGTTTCTGGATAAATTTAGTGTCGTCGAAGAGTTTTCTGAAGATTTCCCACTAATATTATTTACGATTAATTTAAAGGAAAGAAATATTTGGTTTTGCTGTATTAATCATTATTCTAGATTAAACAATTTAATAGTCACCTTTATAAAGAATGTTCAATTGTGAATAATGAGTCGATTTATAAGTTAGATAACTGCTGTTGATTTGTATAAAGAGTATTTTTTGTTATTAATGATATCTATTTCACTATTTAATTCTTAAAATATATCTTAATTACCAACCGTTCCTTTTAGAATTTGGTTTACATTCAAAATATGGATGAAACATTATTTTCCTAAATAGGAAGACGGTACTTATGAGAATCTCGACTCTAAATTTATGCGCCAGAAGATATGCGGTTTGTCTATCAAAATAAACTGTTTCACTAGATTAAAGGATAATAGTATAGAAATATTAACCCTCTGAGTGGTTAGCGTTTTTGATGTGCTAGCTTTCAAGTCTTGAAAATTTGATTTTAAATTGAATAATTTGATCTTTATTTCAATGAGTCAAGTCTCTGAAATCTGAAGAATATTTTATCCATGGTAGTTTAAGAAATTATAGACATGAGTATCTGCTTCTGAACTCAATATGAGAAACGGAAAATACGTCTGAAACACTTAGAGGGTTAAAATAATATTACATTTTTACCTACATTTATTGTTTTTCTTAATATAACATCTTTTAGGTTTTACATTAGGGTTTACTGCATTTCTTATATTAAACCTATTAAAAGAATTAAATATTTTACAAACTTTTCAATGTGGAAGTACGGAGAGGGGGCTACCAGCTCAGTCGTTGTCCGAGGTCCGTCCCAAAATAGCCCTCGTCGTGTTGCTTCGAAACGGGACGTTAATATAACTTAACTAAGCTTCTGAATTCACTTGGAAGCTCTTAAACTGGAGGGTATTTCACAACTCAGGCTTTTGGAAAAAATAAAACCAATTATTTCGGATTTAAGATTATAGTTTCGAATACAATAGGATTGTGGCCTCTAAAATTATGGCAACAAGTAAGTCATGATAAACTTCTTTGTTGAATCTAATAACTTGGAACTTTCGTCTAGTAATTTTTTTTAATATAAGGAACAGTAAAAACTACGTTTTCATAAACAAATAAAAACACGCTCTCCTTTAAAAAAAGAAAAAGAAGTAAAGACATTATAGTAGCTTGTGGCATTAAATGACAGAAAAAAAGAAATAATATCTCCCTTTATTGTTCTTGTGAAAAACTATTTTCTGGGAAAATAGAGAAAAAAATTAATGGAAAAATGATAATCCACCCACTTTTTGGTCGTCACATATTACTCGAAAAGACTTTGAATGAATTATGAAATTCAAACTCTTATTTTTTTAACTTTTAATAACTCTGATTTTCCTTTCTTATCATTCATTTGAAATATAGCAATCTGTTTCAAGATTTTCTGGATTATTTGAGACTATTATTTTGGGATTTTTAATTCGATTCTATAATTTATTTATATTTCTATCTATGGATGTCACAATCATTAGGGAATAATCACATCTTATAGTCAGATCATAAAAGTTGAACTTCAGGCATACTTAAGAATTTCAAACCGAAGAAATTGTTGTTATTGCACTTATGAAACATTTATACGTATTAAGGAAAATCTCTAAAAAACAATCAACGAAACTCAAGAGTTCGCTTTCATCTAGGTGATATAATGTATTTTTTTAACCTTACAAATTAACTTAAACACTTCTATTAAATATTTATATCATTCAGAACGTCTGCTGAGATATTAACTTTAGCTAAGAATAAAATTTAAGGTAATAATATAAAAAAGTCCCTATTAAATAAAATGTTCTATCCATTTTATTAGCTTTTACATGATCCTTTAAAAGTAATTTAGCAGTGAAAGGAATTATGTTCTTTCTTTCAAAACTTTGTATTTTTGGGTGGTTTATTACATTATTTTCAAAAATTATTGTTTCTCATAGATGTTCTTTATGGATGGAAGAGGATATTTTCTAAAGCAACAGAAACTTTTGTCCTAGAACATATTATTAAAGTATGGTAATAAATACCAGTAAAATAATGAAAATTCATTTATAACTACAAAGGTACTAATTTCTCAGCAAGTTTACAAAACCCCTTGTAACAGGTGGTTAAATCTTTAGAACTTTCAGTTTATAAAAAGGGCACGATAAGAATGATGCGAACGAAATTATTTCAATGTGTTTGTAATGTAATTATAATGTCTGCAACGATGTAAAAACGATTCTATGCGCTAGGAAATACTCTTTGCTGTTCTGCTTTTCGTTAAAACCTAAATTGACATAAAGCCAACTTACGCAAATTTATAGAACACAAGAACTCATTAATCAATCAACTGACATCCGCCTTTCCTCTCTTTTGAATCACCTATTTTCGTGATTTTCATCGATTTATCGTGTTTGCGAAAACAAGTTCAATTCATTTTTTGTTTATCTTGAGGACTACCAATAACTCTTTGAGGTTATAAGTTAAATGAATACTTGTATATCTTTTTAAAACTGTGCTTCTGTTTTTGAGATGTCAAGTATGAAACAACTTAAGTTGGATAATTCAGACTGAAATGTATTTAAAGATCTCGTCGCAAGGTACAAACATGACAAGACTGCCAAAAAATGGTGTTTACTCGTCATCTAGTCGATCTGTTTACTTTAAGAAAATACACCATTTAAAGGCAAAATTTTTAAAAACTGGAATTTATTTAATTTAAATACTGATTTTAAAAAAGAAAAACTTTTTCTTTCTTATTCTTTAAAAATTCTTTCAGACATCTTTCTTATTCTTCGAAAGTATTCTTTCAAAACAATTTTCATTTCAAACATTAATAATTAATTGATACTTTTTATGCATGGTGAATCATTTTTGAATTATAATAAATAAATTTCTTCAAAGCTACATTTAGTAAAAGAAACAATTGAGATAAAATAACCTTTCTTTTATACCAATATAAAATAAAATATTGTTACGAACATGTAATGTAGCTTCCCGGAATGTTACATTCATTTTTGGAAAGAGGCATTTACAGAAGTTCTTACTAGGTATGGAGGTAGGTCAAGTCAATGATCCAAATTTGTCGACTTTGGCGTCAAAATGAAGGTTTCGAATTTGTGAGAATTGAGGTCATATCTCCAATAGGAGCCGAGATCCAGCTTTCTTCAGAGATTTCCATGTGACGTCAACCCCTCCCGGGAAGACTATAAATACCCGGAGTTGCTGAGACGAGAGAACGATTTGGAACGTCTTTTCAATCTCTCTTTAGAGATTTGTCCGCAGTGCGAGCTGGTAAGCTGACAGGTATTGAAAGTGCTGTTACTGTTATTGATATTAATTTGCTGTCTGTGTTGTTAATTTGTGCAAGTGCTTTTTTCTTGTTACCCGTGCTTCGTGTTTTCCGGAATATTCGAAAATAAAGCGTCATTCTTCATTACCCCACTTGTTGGTCTGTTTTCACCGTGCACTCACCGGATGATTCATCGTAATAATATTGGCGAAGTTTTCTTTCAAAATAATTCCAAAAACAAATATTTCACATGCGGTTTTATCGGCCATTTTAATGCCAAAGACATTCTATATAAAACTTGATGTTCTTTGCTTAAATCATAGCAAGAAACTGCACGAGATTTTGTCATATGCTATATAGTATATTTGAAGAACGGCTTGACAAATTAGATAGACATATAGCTGTGCTTATACCTAATATCGCAAAAGAAAATAATTTATAATCGCTGGAATTTTTAAACAAGAAAATACATTTTTCTTGACATGTTGAAAGCTCGGTAATTTCCAAAACTTTTTAGGTCACCAGTTTCCAGACAGTCACACAATCATTTTATGGTTTTAAAAGAAATTTTCCTCTCTGACAGCTCTAGAAAATTATTATCAATACGAAAAATGTTTATCTTAGGAAGTCTTTCAACTCTTTTTCCCTAATTGATGGCATGGTTTTATTCTCCTTACAAGCTTTTAAGAAAATGAATGTTATATTGCTTTGAGCACTAATTATCTGGCCTATCTAATATTATCCTAGTTATCATAATGAAATATATCTGCAGAAGCAGATATATTTCATCATTTCAATTTGAAATTAATAATTTATATTTCCAAGTTAGTTTAAGTGTAGGTTTATAAACCATGCTTTTAACTAATAATAAAAATGGAGATGGATATTAGGTACATACCTGGAGAAATAAACTTCTTACTAAAGAAAAGTGCAGAATGTTTTAATCATCCTTCCAGAAGGAGTTATTTCATAGATCGATCTACTGGTTGAAAATATCATGTGACAACAGTATCACTTATCTTCTATAAAGATAAAACAACTGTGTTGCCCAGGTGCCAGTGTCTTGGTTTCCGTGATGGAGAATGGAAAGTTCGAGATCCTATTCCCTTAAAATATTCTCTATTGTAAGCTAAATCCAACTTTTCCGATGGTGGGATTCAGATGTCTTCATCATTTTGACTCCACTTAAAATTTATGAGGTACATCCTTATATTGGCCTTAATTGTTCAAAACATGACGATAACCTAATGTAATTTAATCTGCAAAGGTTAAAAAGAATCTCTTTTGTCGCTCAGAGTCTGCAAAAGAAATATTTTGCTTGAACATGAGTTTTGGTGGACTACTGGGTATCTCTACAATATATTTCAGCAACTCCTGGTGTAGCTATCTAATACACACTGAATTATATCGAATGTTTAGTTTGAGGTAGTTTGAATCTACTTTTGAACATGAAGTAAGAATCCTTTGAATGTATGATGGTTTATTAGCTAAGTTTTTATAACACAGTATCACGCACAGAGCTTCATGGGACTAATGTGTCCGATGAGCAAAGGAAATCCCCATATGTTGTGATCCCATTTGCCCACTTTGTATGTAATACATGACAGTCTCTGGTACTTCTTGCACCATACATAAAAGCCTTTTAAAGCATCATTTTATACCCTCATAATAATTTTTGCAAAATCTGTACAGTTCTGTTTCATTAGAAAACTTCCTTACGCTTATAGGATGGCAATAATATTACTGAGTCTATGACCACTAAGCCATTCCCATATAAATCAAGCACGGAAATAATCAGGCTCTCCACTAATAATTCTGTAGATCGTTTTACTTTGTTTGTTTTCACGTTAAATTTTAATGACACAGCTAGGTTTATTATTAATTATATAAAATAAGAATAAGTAATCCTACTAGTTTTTGAAAGAGAAAACACATCTTAAATGACTCACGAGTCGTCACCAAAATCCCTATTTTAAACAGACATGTTTTTTTATTCCATTTTCCCAAAATCTGCTTTCTTCTGTAATTTTGACACGATTGTAAAGTTTATTATCATGGAAGCTATTAAACTATTTTTACGTACTATTTTTAGTTAGGTGATCAATACACATAATGGGTGCCATATTAGATTAATGATGAAAAATATTATTGACGCAAACTAATCAAAACTAATCATTAACATTTGTGTAATGAATTTCTCTTATCTATATTAATAGTTAATTTTATGATACTTACAATTCCTTTGCACAACACTCAGAATTTTTCAGCATAAACAGAAAATTTTAACGATAACGAAAAATATGCCGGAAATATAACATCTCAAATAATTAATTAATTTTACCACCTTGGTAACTAATTTTCTTGAAATTTATTCATAAAGTATTTTATCTCTCTTATAATTTTCTAAATAATAATTTTCTAATAATAATTTTCTAAATTATATTAAAATGAGAAAGCAATTTCTGCATTCGCACTAAAGCTGCGTCAACAAAAAAGCATAATATCAAAACAAACAAGAAACGAAAGGCAAAAATTCAAAAACATACAAGACACTATGGCAAAAAATAGACAAAAATTATAATAAATTGAAAAATATCATGGCGAGCCGCTCGTCAGGAAGAGAAGCTCGCCTATGATATTAATAAGTGCTTTTTTTCTGCCAACGACATACGAAACCCGTTGAAATATGTCGCCATCCCTTCAAAAAGCACAAGACAATTATAAACATATATATGTAATAATCTCACTTAATTTTATTTCAGATTCTAATATTATATATTTTAAACTCTTAATGTATTCCAAAATCACTTTTCTTCAACTCCAGTTTCGTTCTATTTCCCGCTCTGGAGGTATATTAAATCTCTCGTTTTGACATAATTATTGCTAAAAGAATATTCTAATTGCTTCCACGCGCCAACATAAATCGCGAATTCTTTTCCAGACTTTTCCCTAAAACACTTACATAATATACTAAAAATAGCTATTATTCCCTTCACTTTGATCACATGTCTATCTGTTAAATCCCTACCTGAGAAAAAGTAGGGATCTTCTGTTCACTTTTGTCTTAAAACCTAAACGAAGATGTACGTACATTTCGTCACTCTCCGATAATAAAAATGAAATTTAAAATTTAACTTCGCCTGTTTAATCATTTAACGACTACAATAACGAAAACATTATATATATATATATATATATATATATATATATATATATATATATATATATATATATATATATATAATGTGTATATTTGTTTAATATCCACATTTGGTAAGTGAAAATATCTGCACAAAATATACTTCAAAAACAAAATTTAAGAATCACAAACAAAATTAAGAATTAAGAAGAAGAAAAACTTATCTTTCAAAAACTTCGCACTGGAAGTTGTTCTTTTATCTTCTTATCTAGGACGTTTTTCATATCTTTTTATTTTTCATCTAACATTCTTTCGACAAATCTTTCCATAGGCTCTCTCTATATTCTTCCAATTGCAAATCTCAATTTCCGAAGCAATCGGGTATTTTCATGAAGAAATCGCAAATAGGGTAAAACATGAAATCAAGCCACCAATTTATAAAATCAGATCACCTATCGTTTGGAAATGCAGCTATAACTTTAATGCCTAGTCACGTACGCGAATTTATACACTATTCAGAATAATCACGAAAAACGGATGCTTAAATACTCACCGATGAAGATACATTTGAATTTTAAGTTTGCAGCGATGTAACTTGTGTTAAAAATATATTTTTCAAATATTCAAAATTATTGATTTCTATAACTCGTTGAAATCTTTTCCTATAATAACAAAAAAAATTGGCAAATTTTACATAAAAAAATTGGTAATTTTTACATCAGCTCAAACACTTATGAAACATGCATGTGCTATGCTTCATAAAAACTTAAAACGATTGATAAGCCTGACAATAATAAATAATTTGTCATTTCACAAATCATTTAAGGGCACTACAGTTTTAATTGCGTTTAGATCAAAAGTAGTTCTTCAAGCGTAAATACTTAAAATATTTCAAAAGAATTTTAATAAATTAGGTTATACTTTTGCAATAAATCGATATTACTAACCCAAAAACCATATAATAGAATAATGACGGCTTCAATTCTGCTCCATACGTCACGCTTTTAATCCGCTGAAAGGTATAAAAAGTAGAATTTATTCTTGAATAAAATATCAATTAAAGATAGTATTCTGATACCTGTTAGAAAATATATCGACACAAATGAAGGTCTATATTTCAGATATCAAATATACATTTTCAAAGTTCGTAAGTCAAACCAATCACCTCTTAAAAAATTAAACTTAGTGGTAAATATCTATCTATCTAGAATTCGACTTTTGCAGCATTTCATGTTTAAAGTAAAAATAAAAAAGTAAATTTAAGTTAAAATCTACATTTCTGTTTGGCGTTCTAGAAATTTAATTTCTTTTCCTCTAAAATACTGAAGAGTACAGATTGAAGAAGGGCAAGATTACCGCAAATCGTAGAGAGAAGTCACTCTTAATAACCTGCGATGACTGCCGAACATGCATGGCCACTTTGTCTGATACAATAACCGATATCAAATCTTTAACATCTTGGCCCTCTTTGAGTTATTAGAAACTATTCACTGTTAACTATTAATCCGATAAATATCAAACTTAAACGATCTAATCGAAGACGGGCTTTTTGCAGTCCTATTGAATTGAACGCTGGCACCTTTGCCAATCGAAGACTTCGACTGACAAAGGTTCGAAATCGCTGGCGACATGAGACCACACAATGGTTCATTGTTAATTGTATAGGTATCATGGAACTAATGCAGTTAGGATGTTGCTCTTGACTTAACAAATTTAAGAATATATTGTGATGTTCCAGCGAGCTTGTATAATCATTCTAATGGTTGCAGCTAATATCAGAAATGGAGAAGTATCCAATAGTTTGACGATTGTCCAACGATTCCAAAGTTGTTAGAATTAGCAATGGAATTCTAGCTGTTTATAGTTTTCGGAAAGTTATAGTCTGATTTCCGCACAGGATTGCCTCGTTTGCTTTTTCTTAATGTAAGCATATTTAATATTTATGCCTGACAAAAGCATGAGTTCAACTTATTTAATGTTATAACAGTGTATGATAGCAGATAAGTGGCAACAGGTCTGATGTTGACGGTTGAACGATGTATCGATGTACGCAGATACGAAGTGTAATAGTTGTGTTTTAATGTGGTAATAAATGTTTGTTTAGTCTTAGAAGAAGTCTTATGAATGTCAATCGAGAAGCCAACATTAATGATTGTTCTTAGTACAAGATAATTTTAAAATGCTAATGGTTACAGATTAAAGCATTATATCAATAGTTAGAGTTTTGTACTTTAAAATTTTCTTCAAGTTCAGATAACTGAAATTGCCTATTAAAAAAAACCTAAGATCTTCAGAGACTTTAAAATACTGATGCACAAACAGATGTTAAAATAAATTTAAAATAAAAAAGTTAAGATATTTATTGAAGGTTATCAAGACGTAATATTTGATTCAACGAAGAATGGAAATCAGTGATAAAAATTACATTTTATAATATAGAAATAATTATATTTTTATATGGTTTGAGGAGAAAAAATGTTCACCACTCAAATTTTGAGTCTTTATTATTCTTTATAAGATATGATGTTTGTTTTGCTTAACGAAAAAAGCAGTGCATTTCATAAAAAATTCTCCTTATTGTGAATTAAAAAAAAAGACGAATTAGGCATAGGAAATTTTATAAGGCTGTTAAACTTCCTTAGTTTGACAAATATGAAACATTTTCCATTAAATTCCATTAATAGTTTCCTTAACAACCGTAAATGATTGGAAGTGAAATATGTTCATACGTAAAAACAATATTACCTTGCAAATATTTATTCTGTGTTTTATTAGGTATTCTAAAAAAATTGAATTTTGCCAGAAATATTTTATACTTTAAAATTATAATTCAAAGAGATTGGCTTAATGTGTTCTTATTAATTTTTATTAAATTCATTTCTTTTTTATTGCAGTTAATCTTGTGAGGTATAGTTATTATAATTTTAAAAACTTCAATTAACATAACTAGTGTACTTACTGAAGCATATCCTTATTCAAGTTAACTATGAAAAATATTAACGAAAATGTTGTGTAAGAAAAAGCTTAGAAAATATTTCATAAAATCAGTAATGAACAGGTTAATACCTCTCGTTTTGATTACTTTCGTAGATAAAATAATGCTTGTTTTTAATATTATGTTTGCAAAAGTGCATTATAAAAATATTTAAATCGTAGACTTATTAAAGCTTCTTATAAAAATGAAAAACAAAACTTCGACATAATTGTTTTGTTTTTCTCTCTAGATTTTCAAACCAGCATGATAATCTTTATTTTTGTCAAAGAAAAAATATCTTTTATCATTAACTAATGAATATATAAAAATTATACTTCATGTTTATTCTTGTAGTGGTTTCAATCTGAGTAGGAGGATGTTGATGGTTTAAAAGCCAAAAATAGAACATATTTCTTAATTAAGTTTTTTGTATCATATTTAATGAATTCACTTACTTAATATATATATATATATATATATATATATATATCAAAACAAACTTAGAAACACAAGACAAAAACTCAAAAACAGTCAAGACAAAATGGCAAAAATAGACAAAAACCAAAATGAAATTGAAAAATATCATAGCGCGCCGCTCGTCAGGGAGAGAAGCTCGCTCATGATATTAATTTGTGCTTTTTTCTGCTAACGACAAACGAAATCCGTTAAAAATTGCCGTCATCCCCTCTAAAAGCACAAGACAAATAAAAATGGATATAATTATATATATATATATACAGCTGGGTTTTTTTTCAAATTTGGATATTTGTATATATTTTATCCTCTTTATTTAACTCTTAAATGCACAATGTTGCAATTTAAGCAACATACCCAATTTTGTCTTCTAAAATCTTGAGAATAAGACTGAAGCTCTAATGCCTGTTGTTGCTAATAGGATACATGCTGAAAATTTTATTATTGTTGATAGAAAAATAAAAATAGATTGATGTTTCTCACCTGAGGCTGCATTTTTCTTGCGTTTTTTTATAT
This sequence comes from Araneus ventricosus, assembly GCA_013235015.1. Classification (NCBI taxonomy): domain Eukaryota; kingdom Metazoa; phylum Arthropoda; class Arachnida; order Araneae; family Araneidae; genus Araneus; species Araneus ventricosus. Next base: position 803,340 of record BGPR01000196.1, read on the forward strand.
GCTTGAGAATATCATATTTTATTCTACAATGTTGAAGGAAGTTCCTTATCCCTATTATTAGTTTTTAACATTAATCTGTGTTTAATAATATAGACTTTTATCAAGGAAATTTTTTTCTCAACTAAAACCCATTGTTGCCCATTGGTAATAAACACTTTTTTAGCCTTAAACCATACTTAAAACAAAATAGAATTTCGTAATATTTTTCCCGCGTTTTTTTCAAGAAATTAAAGTCAAATATATCAAATTCTTTAAAAATAGGGTATTTAAGGGTTGAAGAAAATGGGTTCAATCCATGATGTCCACTTGAACTGTTGTTTCTAGAATTGAGAAGAAATTTGTTTCTAGAATTGAGTCAAGAATGCTAAGCCTTTTTATTATGGGTATAAATATTTATTATCACCGTTCTTAATGTTAATCTGATGCTTACTTAAAAATCTTAAATATATGGGGGAAAATATATTTTTTAGATTTGACATAGTTGATGTTGTAAATCTAAATAAGACATATTTTCAATGAGAGAAATATTCCTAACTTTAATTTTATGAATTATAGCTTTAATAATACGCTATTTGCAAATTTTTGCTTTGGATGATAGTAAGTTAAAATGGGTCATGAGAAAAAGCAGAATTAAAGCTCTTCCGGAAATTAGGATTGACGAAGCAGCAACATCAATTATTGATAATTACTGAAATACAAAAGAAAAATACTGCAATATAAATTCTTTCAAGAAGCAATTAGAAACATGTCCAACTGAAAATATCTGTTTTTATTGAAAAATTAAATTTTTCAAAAGAAAATGTGTGCAGGTTTCATTGAATTCTTTAAAGCTATTCCAATTTCTAATATTTGATTTTTTTTCCCAGTGATTTTTCAGTGAATATTTGAAATTTTAGTGATTTAAAAGTGATCAGAATTTTTTTACGTTTTGAAAATTCTTTGAAATGTTTATTAAATTTTTAAAATGATTATTTTAACGAAATTTTATTTTTCTAGTGTGTTTTAAGAAAGGGCATTCTTCGAGATTATAGCTTGGAAAGTTCATTTGTAAAAAAATACCATGAATTATTTTAAGACATAAAATAAGATTTAATATAACATGTTAATATTAAGTTTAAAGCTAATTTAGTCTAAAACATTTGCACTTTTGGCAGAATATTCAGAAATTCGTTTTCCTTTTTATATTTTGAAGGAAAGTTATTTGTTTAGCGAAATTTGGTTTTTCGTAGTTTATTTCAAGAAAAGGCATTCTATACAAAATTAGAAGCCATTATGCCCCAGCCATATAATTTATTTTGTTAAAAATACTGTTGCTTGTTTAAAGACATGCTGTAGGGCTTAAAATAATAGGTTGATTTTTTCAAAGATTGTGAGAATTCTTCATCATTCAAAATTTATCCTTTGAAAGGTATATAAATAGTGAATTTCTTCTTCATCTGTAAATGAATACTTCGCTTCTCTCTTAAACGCAGTAATTCTCGTAAATTTTATCACATTTATTTTATGTCAACTGTTCTTAAGTTTAACATTTACCAGTTCTTAAATCCTTATAATAAATGACAAACCAACACTATGTCTGACGTTCGTTTAGATATATATAATTTATAGGAATTCCAGTCTATTCATTTATAAAGATATTCTTCTATTTTTGTAGAAAAGCCTCTTATGAGGATTTGTAATCTGGCAGAAAAGGATATTCGGATGTTATTTATGAAATAACTTCGGAATGAAACTATCATTTGTCACTAAAATTTAATGGATGTTTTAATCCTTGGCACACAAGACATGCACACAGCAGATTTTGGAGCGATTTGAAAGACAGGAAATAAACTTATAAACTTATTCTGAAACATTTAACTTATTAATTTTTCTTTCAATTAGAATGCTCTTCTACATACATACTGTATGAAATTACAAATTATTATAAATTTCCTTTTGACTGTTTAACTTCAGATCAAAAATGTAACTGCTACTCAAAAATGTAATCATTTACATATTGTATTTTAAGATTAAATTGAAACTCTTTCTGTGTAATGTATACTACGATTAACTGAATAAGTTTAATTTTCAACTGTATTCATTCATTTGAATTTTTAAAATAAGCTTAAATTTCAGTCTCCTTTAAATATTGAAAGATACGGAATTCAATTAATTGTAGAGCATTTCATATTAAGATATTTACCAACTGAATAAGTTTAATTCTCAACTGTATTCATGCATTTGAATTTTTAAAATAAGCTGAAATTTCAGTCTCCTTTAAATATTAAAAGGTTACGGAATTCAATTAATTGTAGAGAATTTCATATTAAGATATTTACCAATAAAAAGGGTTGTTAGAAAACTATATGTCATAACTAGCTGTGAATAACTAGTTAAATTCTCATCTTTTCAAAATTGAATGGAAAGGAACTAGAACTTCTGGACTTTTCAAATTAAAAGGAAGTTACCATTTCTTTCGATAATTTAATAATTTTAATCCCGATATTTGGTTTTGTTATTCAGTTAACTAATAAAGGGAGATTGAAATTAAATTAGAAAGTACATTTTGATGCATGAATCATTAGGATCATTCAAGTGAAATATAGGAAGAACCTATATCGTAGGGTACATTTATCATGCGGCCACGGGGGGCAGTGTATTTGAGCTTGCAATGTGAAAACCGTGCGGAACTTGTAAATTTCCAGATACAACTTCAATACGTACAACAGCCATTTGCAACAGCAGAGGTGTGTGATGGATACGTCCAAGCAAGTGCAGTGTGACGATTTTCAGTTTTTGCACAAAGACGGTGTACGGCAAGTAAAATTGCAAGTGCAATTCGTGTATGGGAGAGCATGCTTCAAAAAAAGCATTCTGTTAAAGTGATGTGCCCAGTTTCGGAGTGGCCGAAAAATACGACGAACCTCCCTCGCTCTGGACATAACCCCGTAATCAATGCAAATTCAATTTGTCATGTTTCCGTGGCGAAGTGTTGTGCCTGTTGCGCATTAATTCATATGCAGTGGGTCAAACGTCCTGCTACTGGTGTGGTGCCGAAGTTTGAAGAGGGGACGTGTCAACTCAGATGTCGTCCTCGTCATCTGACCGCGGTTCAAAATTACAATCTCCATCCCGAAAATAGCTCTTGTGTTGCTTCAAAACAGAACGTTAATATAACTACACTGAAACTTAGCGGGAAAGTGATGGATTACCCACCTTACTCTCCGCCTTATTTCTAGCCTTGTGATTACCTCGTGTTTGGTTCTGAGAGTCAGTGCTTTCACCTGTAATTAAGTGGTTTATGATGTTGTGGAAGAGCTTTTGCAACATCAGTCTTCGAACTTCTTCTCGGAAGGTATCGAATAATTTGCACCAAGTTGTTTGTACCATATTTGTCTGTACAATCGGGACGTGTATCTGTAGGATCCCTCGAAGCCTCATTACTATGTTTCTCGATTGCTTTCAGACACCAGTCTATGTTTCATTTGAATGGCACTTATAATTTTTAATTTCAGCTATTGAAAATTTTAAATGGGAAAAGAAGCATTGTTTTGTTGAAACATTTACGCAAAAAAATTTAAGAGGAACTTGAAATTCGTTTAAAATTTATTTCAAGGCTATCTCTACAATGGATTAAATAAATAATTAAAAATATTTAATAGTAATTGTAAACTTAAAAAATATCTTTTAAAGAAGGAAATATGATCGAATCAGAATGCAAATGCTCATGATTGTGACTTTGTTTCATTTGTGAAGAATTATTATACATATTTTCTTTCAACTGAGAAAAGTTTCCAACATTTTTTGAACAAATGAAACCAGTTCCGAATCTGCTCAACTGCAAAAAAATTTTCATCGTTTCTGAGGTTGAAGTTCATTAACTGCAGTAGATCAATTTCTTCTGAAATAACACAGAAAAAAAATTAAAATCTATGATTCCATTAAATTGCAGCAAACTAATGCATGTAATTTTATTGTGCATATCGTCGATTTCGTTCACACTTTCAGGTATAAAGTGAAAATAAATAATAATAAAAATGTCAATTATAAATTAATATCGTTTAAATCAAATCTATTCAAAACATAGCAGATGAATGTCATATTCTTATACCCTATCTCAGAAATTGTGTGAGTATTATTATGTTGAATAGAAATTACACGATTTGCCTGAATTTAATAATAATTTTATTTCCTCGTTTATATAAAAATCACATTATTGTGCTTAATTTCATTGTAACCGATTGACAACCTTTCTCCATCTTATTTCATCGAAAACAGGTAAGAAATTTTCTTATTGTTGACATTATCCTAATATCTCTGCTTCAGAAAATAATTTTACCAATCGATAAGTATAGATATATAGCGAAGATGCTTCCACATAATAATTTTAATATGCAACTGATAAATATGCTGCACTAATATCCGAACTGAAATGTAATTCCCATTCCATCGATTGCTCCAATTAAATGGTCAGGTAATTAAATCAAATTATTGTGTTTCATCATATCAAATACTAGCGTTCCTTTTTCCTATTCATGCTATTTAACAGTAATTTCGTTTATCCGTTTTAAATTACATAAATTTCATATTCTTTTATTCTAAAAATATTTTATTCTTCCAAAAATCAATGTATTTTTTCCACCAATGACATCTTACTTTCCATAAAAATTTTATTGATTTTCATATACACACAAATATACGCCTCTTTCGCAACGTTTAACTTACCGGCACACACCTTGATTATAATGTTTCTATTCTTCTTTTAAAATACCTATGAGCGATTACTAAAGCTGAAACTTTCCCAATACCGATTCAAAATCGTTTACAATCTTGGAAAAATGCGGAAAATTTAAACTTTTATTGACCTTAAGAAACCCTCCTGTACTAAAAAACTGTAAATTTAAATGTTCCGCACGAGACATAATTTCTAGTCAATAATTCAGATTCCTTCTTCGTTATGCATGCACAATATTATGTTGAGTAGAGAAAG
>BGPR01000196.1:810176-871917 GCA_013235015.1 Araneus ventricosus
TCAAATGAAAGAAATAAATCTTTAATAAATCGCATTAAACGCTTTAGGTTTAAAACTTTCGACCCTAATGGGCATATACGTCCCGGAGTTTAGAATTCATTCCCTATCATAAAAATTTAAAATATGAAAATTGTATCATGTTTTTCATTATAAATAGCATCTTAAGAATGCTTACTGTCCAAAAATAATTAAATAAATGTTTAAAGGATGCATAACGCTTATGAATATTATAATATAAAATTTCATATCTATGCAATGAAAAGAATTTTTACGTACCATAGCTTCAATAAGAAACATGTTTTGAGAAAAATGCAAAAAACTGTATATTTTTATCATATGGTTAATTTATGAATTTTCAGTTTTCCAAACCTAAACGCATTATACAGTTCCAGAATCGGTGATTTGTCCCCCTTTTTTTGAGAGGCTAAAAATGAAAAATTTATTTTTTGACGGAATAAAGCATCCCAGTTCCCTACTAAGAAATATACGTATTTAAAATAATAGGTTTCTGTTATTATTTAATTGATTTTTAACAAAAAACATCATGGATTTGAAACAATGAAAAATCTTCCTTTTTTTTCAGTAAAAGTTGTGTTAAAAATGTTAGTTTCAATTTTCAATTCTTTGATGTCTACATTTTTGCTTTTAAAACGTCTGCGAGGACTTTCTGGCAGAACTATGAGAACTAGAACTCGAGTAGAAGAACTAGAACTTTCCAGAACTCGACTTCTAGACAGGAGGGTTTAGGGTTCGAAACCGTGTTACAAAAATGGATCGGTGGGTATTTGAATAATAATCATATTTAATTCACGGAGTCGAAAATCTCACTTAAGTGTGGTTTAAAAATTAAGTTTAGTTTAGTTTGGTTATATTAACGTCCCGATTAGAAGCAACACGAGAGCTATTACGGGAAGGACATCGTAATTTTGAACCGCGGTCACATGAAGAGGACGACAACTGAGCTGTCACCCCATCTCCAAACTTCCACACCACACCAGCGGGATGACGTTTGACCCCTACGTTTGATTTAACTTTAAACAAGCCAAATACACGGTTTTCAAGCCGGTTTCGGGTTTCAAACCTGGGACCCTCCGGCTCCGAGGCCGGCACCTTACCACTAGGCCACTGCGGCCTTTAAGTGAGTTGAATGTCGATTCAGTTGCCGTCCTCGTCGTCTAACCATGGTTCAATGTCTGCCGGAATATATCTCTTCTTTAACAAAAAGGTGAATCATTAAGTTAACCAAATTTAATTAAATGCTGGCAATAACGTAACGAATTTTTTATCTATATGAAATAAAATATTTCATTTAAAAGTATGGCAATAATGGGCGTATTTCTAAAATTACGTGTATCAAACATTTATGTTGGATAATTATGTAATGCCCTCCAAAATTATTGGACACATTGATTCTGTCATTTTTTAATGATAGATTAGAAATGGTTTCAAAAAACAACAAATTAAACTGAGTGACGAAAACCGAATTAAATAAAAACAAATTTAAAATAACCTAACACGTTTAAGTTTTATGGTGATATTTATTTATTGAGCGATATTTGAAATAATTCTCATTTAAAATAATGATCCAGTGATATAAATAATATAAGAGATAGGGTTACTATCCATTTTTTGTACGTCTTTTGATAGGAAGTAATAAGTTTGTCCTTAATATAATTTTTACATATAACTCTAAAGGAAATTTTCTACCACAAATTCTTCGACATATGATCTGTTAACTAACGATCTAGCACTGGTACTCATGTACACAAATCAATCGTGATGATAGACTATACTTAATTTAGAATTAAACTAGTTGCGTGACCCGGCGTTACACGGGCTATCGCGAATAATAGGATATTCCCGGGCGGAGAGAAGTGAGATCACATGAGACCTTGGGATCCATATATTTTCATATGCCCCGCCTCCGTTTTTCTCTACAATCAACAAATATTGTCAATTACTTTCCCTAACAAACTTTATGAAGTTAAACGCTTTAATACAAAAAAAGAAAGAAAAAAAGCATTCAAACGATTTTTTTCCATTGTTAATAAATCTAAACACAGAAGCTCTCTCAAAAAGAAATACCAACTTCCGTTAAATAAATTTTAAAAAATGCGACACCGGATGCGAAAACTAATAATAGGTAAAAAAAAAGAATCCGCCATGAATGAATTCACCATACTGCGAATAGATGGCAGTACGTCAATTCATTCATTTTGACGTTTTTAATTAATATCTTTTTAAATAATTACAATTTAGGAAATTAAATAGTCGAAATGGATTCCTTGGACTATTTTCCATCTTTTGGTACTTACTGCTAGTTTCAGGATTCAGTGGTTCGTGAGAAGATAGAAGGACATAGATACATATGTTTGTTTACCTTCGAATTTTAATAGGATAGATAATAGGCATTACGCATTTTCCGTTTGCATCATTTTTATAAATTTCATTTTCTTTTGCTCCTCCATTGTTTCTTCTTTTTATAAGAAAATACACAAAAAACATCAAATACTAAAAACAGTACCTACCATATGTTTAATGAGAAGTTCATATCTTATATCTGTATGAAAATAAAGGGTCTTTAAAAATATTTTTTATATTTAACTGAAAGTAAATATGTTTTAACAATAAAAACACGCACTACTTTTGTTGAGTTAATGAATAGTTTAAGGTGGAGTCAAATATTAAAAGAAATAATAGTCTTGTTAAATATATAAAACATACAATTTAATCTTTTTAAATTATAATTCGTATATTTTTGTTTTATTCGTCGTTAAGAAGTATAGCTTGAAATATAATTAAATTCTAATAAATTTCTTTGCAGCACTTAATTTGTTCATTTAATATTGATTTATTAATTTGTTCATATAATATTTAATTTTCATTCACTATTCTTTAAATGTTATCCCACAAGAATTCTTATTTGTCTGATTTCGAGTATTGTAATGCAAGAAATAGAATGAAAATATTCTGTCGGGTGACAAATTATAAATATAATGCACTGCAAGAAAAAGGCTTGGGCTCTATCGTTATACCTAGATAATGTAGGGAAATAACCTTATCTTGTTATTTTTTAACAACTATATGCGTATCAAATTTTTAAATCATAATATTGATATGTAAATGTAACAGAATTTGAATATATGGTATTTTTCTAATTGAAGATTTCAACTTGTACAGTCAAGCAATGTATAACGAATATTGATAGTTGTTTGGTAGTTTTACACATGGGTATTCATTGCTCTTAAAATTCTATTATTTCAACCAATACTTTCGTTTAAACTCCGTGCGTTATTTTATTAATGAATGCTATTAAAAAAGTGTAATGAAATTTTCAATTAGTTTTTGCATATATATTTCTAGAAGAAGAATGAGAATAATGGTAGCTATAGGACAGCATTGTCATTTGTTGGAATAGTCAAACTATTTTGAAAATATCTTTTTTTAACGAAGCATGTTGACTTCCCACTTTTAAATGTAAAATTTTGTGAAACGAAATCCAATTTTTAAATATATTAGGAAAAACCATTTTTAAGTCTTGTTGAAAAGTGGTTGCATTGTTAAATCATTTTAATATCAAATTCTTTCACACAATGGAAAGATTTTGTATGAAAAAAATAAAAATAAATTTAAAGAAACATACTGAAATGAAGTTCCTGAAAAATTTATCTTACGTTGAAAATTATAACAGGTTTCTAAAAATTTACCGAAATTTCGTTACAGCTGAAATAAAACTTAAACAATTATTAAACTGAATGCTTTTTTTATCAAACGACGTAGTTACTTCTAAAAATATTACATTAATTTGAGTCTTAACTAAAAATTTCTTCCACTCTCAGCAGTATATCCACGAGAAAGAGGCCCGATCCATCGACAGTGTGCATGGTCGCGATTGACAATAAATCAAATCGAAGTCCACACACTCCTAACAAATTAGACAGCTTCGTCAAAATACAATATTTTATGGAAGTATAGCTAAGAGAAACAGATAGTTGCTAAAATTTTGTTAGTCGAGTTCTTTATCGTTTTGAAAGTACCTTTTATGATTCTCTACTACATTTGTCAACGATATACAGGGTGATCATAAATTAGTGGACCCCTTTCAAAAATTGATAAAAACAAGAAACTATAATGTAGCAACTTCGGGTTTTGTTTTTTTAATGAGAGAGTAGCTCAAAAAAGTTTTTTGCAGATAGTTAACGCGCCGTTGCGACGCACTGAATCTGAGCACTCCAGCGCAAGTGTCAAAATGGCTAATGTGCAACAGAAGGCACGTCTCTAGTTCCACGGAAGAAATGTAAGAGTTCAAATAATTATTCAGTTAGAGTATCGAAATTCTCGTTCTCTAAGTAAGAACTTCAGGAAGTGTTGGTATGAGAAATTAAAGGGAACAGGAAATGTGCATCAGTCAGGGAAACTCACTCCTTAATTACTCTACTGACGCTTAATGGAGTTTTTACTTGGAGACTGAAAATTTCGATACTCTAACAGAATAATTCTTTGAACTGTTACAATTAATTTGCTTTAGTGGAACCAGAGACGTGCCTTCTGTTGCACGGTAGCCATTTTGACACTTGCGTTGGAGTGCGCAGATTCAGTGCGCCGTAACGGCGCCTTACCTATCTGAAAAACAATTTTCAGCTACTCTCTCATTTTAAAAAACGAAGTTTCTACATTAAAGTTTATTTATTAATTTTTGAATTGTGTCCATTAATTTATGAGCACCTTGTATATCGACTATATTAGTCTTAAAAATTGGGTTTCTTTTATTTCATATGATAAGAAAAAAAGGGAATAAAACCATCCAAAATGATGACAAATTTCTGTTAAATATTTAGTAAAAAAATCGATATTTTCAGCTTATGAAATTTTCATCGATTTCGTATTGAATTGAAATAGCAAGGTAGCATTATTAACGATAGACCGTGTCGATAATTAGCCGGTAACAGATTTTCGGTTTGTTAGATGATAAGCTATCCTATGAATGGTTTTAACTTATCGGCTCATAACCAAGGAAGTACTTGAATTTAACTCAAAATATATCAAGAGAAACCACTTCTAGTTCTAATGCTTTTCAATATCGATAACTTCTTGTTCTGAGAGTCTTAAGTTTAGCGTTTCACACATTTTCCTGTGAATATATTATATAAAATTCTTCAGCATTTCAAAATCCCAAATAAAATTAATGGAATCCCAGCTCTAAACGGCACATCGAAATGGAAAAAAAATTACTTTAAAAATTGCATCTCATGAATACTGAACAATTTCTTTAAATGCAAATAAAATGTTAATGAAATTAAATATTAGCTTAATAACGATTTGATTTTTCACTTTTTGAGACAGAAAATATTATGGATTCCTTCGATGAATTAAACTCTATGCCTATAGATTATTTTTATGCTAATTCTGAATTCTGTGGCAAATTATTTTTCTTTAAATGATTAATTTCCCAAATCATAACTTAACAAGCAACACAATCTACCTCAATTTTTTGAAATTTCAAAGAGGCAGAAAATGCTCAATTTTTTGCAACCAGTAAATGAATATTTTTGAATTTTTTGCACATCCGGTAGGAACATGTGGTCTCGTGTTTCGATCAGATGTCAAAAAAATGTCAGAAATATTCGTTATTTATTGAGAAAAATTGAGTATTTTCTACTTTTTTGAAATTTCGAAAATTTGAGATAGGTGATGTTGCTTGTTAACCCTCTGATTTCTGAGCTGGCCGTAACCGGCCACGCAACTTCTATACTAGTGGGGCGGTTACTGTTCCGAAAGCGGGGAGAAGGCAGTTCGAGTGGTCATTAAGGGACCTCTTGGGCCCTTATGAATGAAAGGCCTTCCATTCACATATTCCACCACCCATAGTGAGGAGAAAAGGGAAAACGGGGTGGATGAATCTATTTCACCTATCCATTAGTAAACAAACCTCCGTATACAACTGTACTCAGATTTTGAGAACCCTCAATGGTCAGAGGGTTAGGCGACGAAATGCTTTATTTGTTTTGAGTTCTTTGAATCAAATTTGTGTAGTGATTATTCAACAGCAAAAATACGTCAGTTAGAGTTGGGATATTTTGTAGAATGATGATGCTTTAAGATTGTAAATAAATAAAATTGTTAAATGAAGAGATGGCATTTGAGAATCATGTTTCAAAATTATGTAAATATTTTATATGGAAGAAAAGCTCATGAAGAATATTTTATTTAAAATGTGTTGCCATTTGTACCTAAACAAATAGAGTGCATTAGGAAAATGCTTTAATGATATCCGTATTAGCATGATTCTGTTGTATCTCATCATGGTCTCTTTTTTTTCTCTTTGATAATAAAGAAAATATTTTCAATATCATTTATGGAAACATTAAAAAATAATTTTATGTTGCGTTTCTGTTTTTTCACCAATGAATCTTAAATAATTAAATAAACTGTCCTATAAAAGTAACATCTTGATCTTGATGATCCATACACTTCTAAACGACATATTTTTAACAACGGCAGAATTTTGAATAAGTAATAAAATTTTGATGAATAATAAAAGCTCGAGTGAAACTTATAAATATTCTTGTGATATTCATTTTGTAGCTTGAATACTCTAAGAAATTTTTTAAAGAAATGAATGTTTATACGAAATTACGTTTGGAAGTTGGGTAACTCTATTGATAATAAATTGAATATTTCAAATAACTTTTATTGTTCTTTTTAATTTACTTGTGACCTTAACCACTTTCAAAACTGAATAATTATAAAAAAATTAATGATGTTGATATTTTTCTAATTCTTTATCTTCTTAAATATGTTCTTTTATTTTCAATAATATTTCTTTAAAAAATTCTTGCATTCGTGCACGTCTTTAATTCGAATACAAAATTTTCTCAAAAGTAATATCTATAGTCTTCGATTAAATACTTATGCTTATGAAAAAAAATTTCCCTTCTCAACTACCTTTTATACTTTCTAACAAAAAGAAATTATAATAAGTAACGATTTCAAGCATCTAAGTTGTTTTTTCATAAATTCTGACATTCCTTTACAAGCAAACATATGAGATTTATATAAATAAATAATTACATAAGTTTCATGAATTAAAGGCGAAAATATTTTTAATCCATGATTATTATACTGTCTTAAAATTCTAGTGATATTTTTTAAAAATATTTCTGAGATTTGATTATATACGGAAAAGCTCGGTTTATCTACTTTAAAAGGCACTTTTTTAAACTCTTAAGCTATTAGATGGAAATATTTAGGTGCTTAGAGGGTTAAAATATTTTTATTTAACTGAAAACATTCATATACATTTTATATAACAACATTATTTTAAACTTATTTTATCCACATATTAAGCATATATTTCGGAGATAAATTGTTGAAGTAAAAATTTAATATTTTAATAATTTCATTGCTAATTTCAAAGTATGCATTGCTTTAGAAACTAAATATTTAATCTTTATGAGAAGATGCTGACAAAGGAAATAATTAATAAAAAATTAAAGAAATCAGATAAAATAATCCACGTATTTTAATGTTTACAGAAAACCTAATTCTTTTGACTAATAGCTGTATGCAAGAAGGTATAAGTAAGAATTATATCTCTACATATAAGAAATATCTGTCCACAGAAGTTATGTTTTCATGAATTCTTTGCACAATTCAAAGCTCCATTCGTAAACTTATTATCATGGAAATCAAAAACAAAATACCTATTCTTTCCTTGTAATTTTTTTAATCATTATACATCCGAGAAAATTCAAGCAAATCTCTGTCTACTGAAAACCACCACAAATTGCCTTTCAAGAACACATGACTAACAACATAAATGCAAACCACCCGAAATCCATCTGCGTGAAATAAATGCAGCAAATATTCCATTATCCACATTGGGAATACTTTTGGGTATAGCAAAACTGTAAGAATGCTGTTTATTTGCTTAAAATGGCGTTTGGCACGTACTAACCATTTTAAACTCTTGTCTAATATGCGCAGCTATTTCCCTCGATGCATGCTAATGTGCGAAAGAATGGAACACACGCTTCTTATTGTTTGGGTTGAATTGCCATTTAGGTGTGTTAAGTTTAGAAGTCTGGAAACGAGCAAAATTTAGTACTTTTTTTCTCAAAATATGATATATTGTGGTGCATGAAGCGTTAGAATAACATTTATTTATTTTTTATTATTTATATACGCGTTTCTTGTATGGATTTGCTGGACGTATATTCTGCTCCCATTTTGTAGCTAATTGTAGTGATTAGGTATTTACTGATCGTTTGAAAATGCCAAGACTAGAACTTTTGAATATTTTCTCCGGAAAAATGGTGACAGGCAATGAGTAAGATGAGCTCGTTTAAGGAGATTTTTTTTTAGGTCACGCTAAATAAAATGTAAATCCCCCCCCCCCCCCCTCAATTTCTCACTTCACCCCTGTTTTGGAGAAATCAACTCCGCCTAGTGCATGCGCAAAAGCGCGGAGGGTTTCGGAACCCGAGAATCAACTACGCCTGCGTCGACTGGAAGAAATGGGAGGTTCAAAAACCTGAAATTAATACGAAGACAATATTTTGTGTTATTGTCATTTTTAGTTATTTTACGTTTACTGTGATACGTAATTTATGAGAGAAATTATCATGAAACTGGACAAAATTAAGTTTGATTCGAGATAAGTTTTGTGAAACGAATAGCTTATGAGGTTACGATTAACTTAAAGTAACTGATGAATGCTTTATACATGAAATTCTTCTGATGGTTATCAGACGAAAGTAACGACGGTGGGGATTAAATGTGATTTTTTTATTTTTATGTTCTGTTTTATACTGCTTTATTTCCATCACACAACATGGCTTGATTTAAAAATTATACCACATTGCAATGCACAAGATATCCTCTTTTGGACCAATTAATTTTTTGTATTTATGTTGGTCATGATGCTAGATTAGAGGATATTAAATAATTATATAATTAAGGATTTCCACCATGCGAACAAATAAGAGATTAGAAAATCACAGTATAGGTTGGCCGACCATAATAAAGTTTTTAAGGCTGAAATTTTTGCCACACATGAAGCCATTGCCTATATTTTAGACCACGAACTCTATGACGTTCAAATTGCGTCTGATTCAAGATCGGCAATGATGACTGTAGAATCTTTAAGCTATCAAAGAGAATTGATATGGAATATAAAGAAAAAGTTGAAAGGTAGAGAATATATTAAACTTTTGTGAGTGAAAGCCCACATGGGTGAAATGGGAAATGAGCGAGCAGATATGCTCGCCAAGGATGCTGCCAATAGGGAGGCGATAGATGCACAGTTTACAAACTCTACAGTACAAATGAGAAATATAAATAAAAATATTAAAAGAACTTCGGCACCGCAGATGTATGGAATCTACAAAGGGAACATGGACATGGTTAATATATCCAGAAACAAATGTGACTTGACTCAGTGCTGACTTCTATTACAATCAGATCATAAAGGGCCATGGAATATTTGGTGCTCTCCAAAATCGAATGTTTAGTAAAGACTATAAATGTCAATGTGGAGAAGACGAAACTATTAAACATGTCCTAATGGAATGTACAGTTTGGGCTCAACAACAAGACGAACTACCAAAAAGTTGGTTAGTAAAAGGAATTCATGAACTTGTGCATTTTCCAGGATTTAAGACTTACGCAATCAATATTGTTAAATCTTTATTCGACTCCAGCTCGGCGAATTGGACTGACTGAATGATGTGTGGCATGTTTTCATTTTTGCTAAAATAGTCTGTAAATATTTTTAATTGTGTAATTGCGCTTGCATCTGAGGAATTTGGTGACGGGTCGGTTGAGCGAACCCCGCTCCCGCCAAGTGTTGACTTGTGCTACCGTTCTGGGCTGAGCAGCTTCGTTCGGTCTCATCAGGAGTTCCGGATGGCTTCGTCTAAGACGGGAACTCTAATTGCATATTATTAGGCATGTATTATCATGATTACTATGCTGATACCAACGTTGATATATAAATCTCTAAAAGTTAGTTTCAGCACTTTGGACATCATGAACAAGAAGTATTTATATTCAGTTCATGTTTCATTGAGAAACTTTGATCCATTTAAGGATCTTGGATTTGTAAACAAGAGAATTCTTATCAACATCTAGCCAGTATGTGCACCAGTTCACTTTAAGATACAGAGCTTTAAAATATTATTTTTTAACAAGTTTGTAATCGAATCAGAAATATTTGAAAAAAAAATTTTTTCAATAAGTTTAAAATGAAATTTTGATTTCTCAGTGAATGTGGTTAATTGTTCTCAGTGAATTTTCCCAAAGTGTACATTTACCTAATAGCAGATCTTTTCAGAAAGAATCGCCGTACTCTATCAGATTTCCATAAAGCGGTGCGATGTATCTACAAAATGTCAAACAAAGTGGGATGTAAAACCTACTATGTTGGTTTAAAATAATTATTTGAATTAACATTATTTTATTTGCATATTTATTCTTAGAACTAGATATATAAATTCCTTAATTATAATGAATATTTTTTTCTGTCAGCAAGATATTCAATTATAAAAAAGAAATTACACAAAAAACAGAAGAAGTAAACAACAGTGATAACAATATACCTTCTGCGCGCCAACGCAGCAGCATCCAGTTATTTCATTATCAGTATTGTCTGAATTTAACTAACCAATTAATATACAATCAAACAACATAAACCATGCTTTAATTAAAATTAAAACACATTAAGATAAAATAAATAAAATGGAAAAAGTGGAAGAGAACTCGAATGGTGAAATTTTTCAAAGTGCCACTCGCCATCGGAGTTCTAATATGGATAAATTTTCTGCCAAAGGTATGACTAAATAGTCAAATAATGTTCCCTCTGTTTCCTGAATTTATCCAATAATTGAAATAAAGGAAAAAAACCTTTCTTAAATAAGAAAACTTTATAAAGTCTTTTTTTAGAAAATCCAATAGAGAGAAAAAAGACAGTAAAAATTATCTTCTGCCCATATACTAATAAGAGTGACGCCCTCGGAAGGTACCAGAAACAAGGGATATTAAGTTAGAAGCTAGCAAACCTAGCTCCATCTACTGAGAAAAATTCGAACCAAATTAACATAAATATAGATGCTCTTTTATCCTTTTTAGTTAAGTTATTAAAATTAAAGTAATTACTTGGGTAGCCGTTATCTTTTAAATTATTATTTAAATTATCTAAAGCTGAGACTTAAGTCGAATGGTTATTACAAAATTTTTTATTCTATTAATTTGAGAATAAATGGTGTTTTTTTAGAATTTTATAGTTCAGATTAGTCTGAAAGTCATAAAGTGTAATAGCTTTGAAATTAAAGTCTTTTCTTTTATCATTGATGCCAATAGAGGCACCTGAATCCAAAATTTTAAGTACCTAATCCAAAAAATTGCATTTGTTAATTTCATTATTGGTTTTATTTAATTTAAGCTCTTCTGGATAGCAATTAAATATAGAGTCAAAATTATTTAAATTAAACTCTATTAGGTCATCAATGAAACGATAACCGCAAATTAGTTCATTTTTAATAAGTTCTGTCTCGAATGAATGAAGAAATATATTAGCTAAGCATTAGAAAAGCAACAACCCATAGGAATGTCTAAAGACTGCTTATAATAGTCAATTCCATTAAAGAGATAATTTTCACAAATATTAACAATGCAAATTTCTAAACATTTATTTTTATCTATTATATCAGTATTAAGGTATAAATCATATACATTTGAGCAAGCTGAAGAGATTTGGCAGGCGTTTGTTTCTGTCAGCAACATTTAAGAAAATAGAGAATTTGAAACAAATTAGCATCATTTATTGACAATGGACGAAGCAACAATCGAGATTCATTCTTCAAAAATAATTTAAAAAATGATTCATCTGCATAATTTTCGTAACACTTGAATGACAATGACATGGTGTATAGTTTAATGCTTTTTCTCGAAACCATGCTCAAATAACGACTCACAAATTTTTGTTCATATTCATATAATATGTTATTTAGAACATTTTGACAAATTAGAATGACAAATGGTTTTCCATTTCTTAATATTGCACAGGAAGACATATCCTTGAATTTTAAAATCGGCATATAAATTCTAGATGACATGTTGAAAGTAGTGAATTTTCTAAAAATTTATCTGTCACTAGTTCCTTCACACAGATCTAAGCGCATGAGCTTTTCTTAGTTTTAGGAGCAATTTTCTTCTCTGACAAAACATAGATTATTATCAACACGTAAAATATTTTTCTCAGAAAGCCTATCAGCTCTTTTTCTTTGCTCGATGCAGGCTTTTATTCTCTTTGCAGTCTTTTAAGAAAAGGAACATTTCGTTATTTTGGAAATTAAATATCTGACTAGTCTTGAATCTACTATATATCGTGTTTAAGATGTATATATTACAGCTATATTTTAGAATTCATTTTTAATAATTATGAATGTGCTGTGTTAAGACGTAAATGTCGTATATCTTACCATTAAGAGTAATTATCATAAATTAATTGTGCTGAAGAAGAGGGTTATTCTCCTTATTTATAGAAATTACATCACTTTTTAGTCATTATCTAACAATTGAATATCGATAAAATACGGATCGTGTATTAGAAACATTATTCAAAAACTCCCACTTAGTTGGGATCGTTATTATCTTGTGGAATTAAAAAATATTGAAAACACTTCAGATGCCAAGAAAATTGGAACATTATTTTTACAGCGTTTATTACATTTGCATAGAAACGATTGATCCGACTTAAATTTGTTGTAAAATTTTTTTATTGAATTTCATGCATATATATATTTCTGATTCATTAATTTTTTCATGAAATCTTATTGATACTTCGATGACTTGTTTAGAATCGTTTTAATCCTGCAACCTTTGGAGACATCCTGACAATATATTGAAATCCTTTTAGATGTCAACCACAAATTGGAACATTATTTTTACAGCTTTTATTATATTTTCATGCAAACGTTATTGCCAACGATTGATCTGACTTAAGCTTGTTGTTAAAATTGTTCTGATTTTCTGAGTTCTGAAGAGCGACAAACCTGTTCATACATGAGTTTTAAACTAGAAAGGTTTTATTCAGTGCATATCTGTGAAATGCTTGAGATATTCTTGCCCAGCTCAATAGATTAATACAGCGCTTTATGCCCAACTTGAGCATTTTCCTACTTATTTTTCCTGAAAATCTAGATTTTTTTTCTTTCAAGCGTCAAAAGTTGAAGAGCGTTAAGCATGTACATACGTAAGTTTTAAACCAGAAAGGAGTTATTCAGTGCATATCTATGGAATGCTTGAGACATTCTTGCCCAAATTAAGAGATTAATATAGCGATATATACCCTATTTGAGCATTTTCCGACTTATTGTTGAGTATAAGTGTTCTCATAAATCTAGCTTTTTGTCCTTTCAGCGCCAAAATTAGAACATGAATTTGAATAGCTTAAATATATTAACAATTTTTCTCTTTCAAGTCAATAATGTCGTGTTGAATAAACTTTTAAGAGGAATTATGAATTTAATAGTATTCAATTTTCTGCGAATCTTTACTGAATCATCCATTTAATCCTATGATGACAATAAATAAGGTAAACTTTAAGTAATGGGAAATTGTCATTAATCCATGTGATTTTATTTGACATAAGTTACATCATTTCTTTGCGAAACTTACCAAAATTCTGCTCTGATAATATAAATGTGTTGCAAAATGATTTTAACTTTTTCTATCAGGATGACACTTTTCCGGTTTAAGACAAAAATCCAAATTATCAGATGTTAACTTTTGTCATTTATTCGAAGAATTTCAAGACTTAAAAGTTTGACAGCTTGTTGTCTATTTCAGGGTGATTTCAATAGATTATACTAATCTGAAATTCGAATTAAGATATTTATTTTATCAGTTTTCCGTTCTGCTCGAGTATTTTTATTTCACTACGTTTATAATCTGGTTATATTCGAATTCATTCTTTAATCTTAACAATTAATTTTGTTAAAGCTATTATTACAAATTTACATTAAGACTTGGCTATAGAGAATATTTCTAGTAGTTGTTTTCCACTTGTACTGATCATACAGCGTTGATGAACATGGAATAAAAGAATTTGTCATAATCCTCCTTATTTAATTATAGATCTTAAGAAAAATTGCTTTTCAAAGTTGAAAATGATTCAATTCATCAAGAAATGACCCCAGATTTACATGTAGAAGTTTCATGCAGCTACAGTTCCTCATTTTCGAGGAGTTCTTGTGACAGACACACACAAGTATTTTCTGTTTCATATCAAGGATGGTTTTATAAAATAGTTATAATTTTTAGCACGATTATTGATTTAAGGATATAGTTACCGGTTTTCAAATGCTTCCGAGCCTGAATTTCCAAATACTTGTGAAATTCATGTACTCCAATTTTCCCGGGTTGCGATTTTAAATCAAATCAAACTTCATTCATAGAAGGTGACGTACTGAATAATTAATGATAATAATATTTTTAAATATATGTTACATTGGAACAGTATAATTGAACTATTTTATCACGATTTTTAGGTCCAAAGTAACAATTATTAAAATAATTAAATAACTTAAAATTGTATTCATTATGAAATTCATAAAATTAATGTAAGTTTATTGGCGAAGTTCAGTGGACAAAAAAGTAATTTTGGGAAAATGGATGCCAGTTAATTATCCGCGAACAGGTCCTTTCAACTACAGGGCAAAATTATAATTCTGACTATGTCAATTTTGTAAATTACTTCAGAAATACATAATAAAGCTTACGATCAGAAATGAGACGATAAGTTTCGAATATTAAATACATTTTTAATAAACTTATAAAACTGTCGCTAATCATCCTTCTCATTAACCCCTTAAGTCTCGCTCCCGTTGTATTGACGTGCATCGAATTATCGTATTTTTAGCCCTATAAACTAAAATTTAATCATTAATTAGCTTTGTAATTTGACGCGAAAATTACGTAGAATCCATAAGCATCTCAAGTATTCTATGCCTTCTTAGATGAATGAAAACGACGGCTCCTTCCCAAAACAGGAGGAGTGATTTTATTAGATAGAAAAAAAAGCGAGGCTTAAGAGGTTAATATCTAAAATCGGTTAAACTAAAGTTTAGGGTGCGCAGCAGTTTCTACCCACTTTGGATCGCCAACTTTTTGTCGCCAAGAGGAAGACGGATTAGCGATGTGGAACATGTGTTATGGAAGAGCAGCGATCGTTATATTCGTGTCTTGGCAGCGCAGCGATCTTTATATTCGTGTCTTGCGCGCGCAGCGATCTTTATATTGGTGTTTTGCGCATCGCCATTTCTTGTTCCTCGCTTTAATTAGTCTTCTCTTTGCGTTCTTCGATTTAATTGGTCGATTTAATCGAATTTGAATAATACTTCTGTTGGAATTCTTCGGTTTGAATTTTGACAGTTCAGATAATTTCCGAACGGAATAGTTTAGACTGTCGTGCTCTTCTCTCCTGTTGACATTTTGACGAAGGAAAAGTTTTGAGGGGAGAACATATTTTGGAATTAAAAAAACGTAGGTTCCTAATATTGAATGAAAAAGCGAAGCTACTAGGATCCCGCTTTGCTGAAAGCGAAGCGGTTGATGTTTTTTTAAGTTTACAAAATTTGCCCGGTACCCACTTCAGAGCAAGCAGGAATCGCTTGTAGAATTTATCCTTTTCAGATGCCGCAGACATCGCTTGCACAAGAGACCAATAAAAAGTTCACTGCGCAACCAAAACAAATGTTATCACATCACCAAACCGTCTTCCTCTTGGTGACAAACAGTTGACGATCCAAAATGGGGAAGAACGGCTGCGCACCCTAAACTTGGGTTTCATCCTAAAATCAATAAAATTTTCTGTTCATTTCAAGTCTGCACTTCAGAATATTTCATGTTTATCGTTCAATATATTAATACGGCATTGGATGATTTCTTAGTGAGTAAAAGGAGCAAATTTCAACCATGTCTTCCTAGTTATTTCTCTTCTTCTGTTGTTTTTAAGAATATAAATAATCTCAATATGCAATCCTATGTGTGCACAAAGTATAATGGGGCATAAATCGTATCGCTTTAAACACAAATTCAACAACCATTGAGCTAATAAAATGAATAGCAATACATGAAACCAAAATGTATAAGTAAAATTTATGCAAAATATTATGAAAACATATTTGGTACAATAAACTCAATAACACGTTTGTTTAACCCATAGTCTATAATTCTTTTTATTTGCTATAGTTTTACACTTTTGGCCCTAATACTCATATAAGTCCCCGAGATTATACTTCATTCCCTTTTGGTAAAAAAATACCACTTTTTCATGGGTGTTATGTTTTCAGTATTCTTGGGAATTAGGGAATAAAATTAGGATTAAAGAAACTTGGAAACATTTTCAGATTGCAAATGGTGGACTTTTATTTTGGAGGAAGCACATTTCTCAATTTTTAATTGGTCTATATTTTTAATTTTACCTTCATATTTTATACTATTTTTGGTGTAAAATAGTTCTTATTAAGTAATACTTTACCCTTTTTAAAATCAGATTTAAAAAAAAATTTCGAATAAATTCTTTTTGTGGCATATATTGTCCTAATCGTATTTAACAGTGGGATAATAGATCCAATTAGTTATCGAATTACTACAAGACTATTATTACGATGCTGTAAAATTGTTTTCCTGACATATAAACCTTATGGCAGGAAAGAGAGTTTTACAGATATTTTACTGGAATAGTCCCAGTCGACTTTGCGAGTGCGACATATTGTCCCAGGAGATTTCCAGGAAACGGGAAAAGTGAAAAACTTTAAAGTCATAGTATACTTCCTTTAATATGTAATATTTGATATTCTAATATTTGATCATGAAAATTTATAGGCAGAACTTTAATTATGTCTCTCTCAAATGAAACAAGCTAAGACGTAAAGATTACCTTAAGGAGTCAAGTGAAGCCATTCTTAATAACGCCTTCATTAATTAGGGTAATAGTTCCGCACTGATGATTGCTTTGTACAGTATAATAGTGGATAACAAATCCCTAACATCTTGATCCTATTGTCATTATTAGAAACTATCCATGCATCCATTTTAATTTAACTATTGATTCGTTGTATATCAGACTTCAACGGTTAGATCGAAGCTGGGATGTTCTCAGTTCTATTGAATTCACCAATGGATCCGTGTGGGGATGACACGAAGACTTCGATGGACAACGATTCGAATTTGCAGACGTTACGTGATTGCACAATGGACTGGCGTTAATTATCGGTATCATCGAACTAATGCAGTCAGCACGATACGAATTGACGTCACAAATTTTAACATATGCCATTACGGGACGGGATTTTCCGGCGAGTTTGGGTTTTAATGGTTAGAGTAAGTTCCAGTAAATGGAAAAGGATCCAATATTTTGATGATCGTCCAACAATTCCAGAATTGTTCCCATTAGCACTGGAATCCTTGCTGTTTATGGTCTTTTAAGGAAGTTCAGATCCGATTGCCGCAAAATGTTATCTAGTTTCTGGACTGCTTAATGGTTATTCTCAGATGAACAGAATTTTAAACTTCAAATGGTTCAAGTTTAAAACTTTTGATCTAGTTTTGGACTTCCGCTTTTCTGAAGTTTGGATTTTAAGAGCAGAAAGCCGGAATTGTGGTTATAATAATTACCTAGATGTTTGGTGGCTTTGAAATTCACAACCTCTTGGTAGACTGTGGCTGCGAGGGAAATTCGTATATAAAATAATTGACTTCAAAATAAATATAAAATAAGAAATTAGAATTGTAAGAATAATTTTAAAGTAAATAAAACTTGATTGAAATAAAATTTGAATCAATGCTAAAAAACATTTTATACTGTTAAAAGATAAAATTCATACTTTTACCCTAATATGGAGGAAAATAGTTCGCCAAAGAAATTCTCAGATTTGGCTAATTATTATGAAATTGTACACATCTTTTACAACTATATGTGTACAATTGTGAATTGTACACATATCTCTATTGTACAACATATCTCTTTTGATTCCCGAAATAATTTAAATTAGTTAATTTTGTAAAACGATATTATAAATATTTAGTAACAATCGTTTTATTTTTATATATTTCAGATAAAAGACGAGTTAGGATTAGCAAGAAGAAACTTATGTCATAAATTTTTATTTTTATGTAAAAAATATTGTAAAATATTTCAAAAATATTATTATTAATATTTTTTTATATTAGTAAATGATAAGATATGAAAGGTGAACATACTTAAAAAGAAACTGTGTGTGTGTGTGTGTGACAATGAAAAATTTTACTTTATTTTACTAATCTGAAGAAATTTTGAAATATACATCTTGGCAAATGTGCCTTATGCTTTAAAACATTTCCTGTAAGATTTCTAGTATACTCAATTATGCAAAAATTTAGTGAGAAGCAATTCTTTTTTGTCAGAAAATCTTCATTCTTATTTTTATGAATGAGTAGTTAATAATTTTCTAAATTTCGATTGCTACATTGGAAAATGATTATTAAGAAATGTCTTTGCAGAAACTCTTTAAAATTATTTTAATGAAAACGAAATTGACTTGTAGATTCTTTTATGTATTTTAACTGGGTATGACTATTGAAAATTGAAATTCTGTACATTGGCTAACTACATTTCATTTGGAAATAACGGTTGATTCTATTATTCATTTACATCTACGCCGAAAGAGAGGGATTATTACGTTAATTAATTTTTCTTTTGGCTATGAATTAAGATTTAAAATTTAATTGAATGATGTATGTATATAACCGCAATATAATTAGACCCATATGAAGCTGACATTCGAAGACAATGCTTTAATTAAAACATTCCGTAATTTGCACTGCGTCAGAAATTCTAAGCATACTAAGGAGGGAAATATTAAACAAATCTCCAGGGTATGTGTCAATTTTCCCATGAATTCTAAAGTACATATTTCATATGAATGAAAATTAACCAAAACGTTTAAAATTCTTTACGAATCATTAGCTAGAAAATTACTGAGTTGTGTGTGGCGGATTTAAATAATTATTATGGGTGTTCCGTCTTCGGTATATTTTTCATTGTTATTCGAAATTTCACTTTATACTGAAAGTTTAGTGTGATTTATCCGTAGCTGTCTAGCTTATAATTAAGCGACAATATAGTTCCGCGAGTTTCTTTATACAAATGTGAAAAATCCTTTTTAATTCATTTATCTCCGAACATTTTATCATTAAATTAATTTCAAAAGCGCATTAAAATGATTGACTAATGTGCTAAAAGTAGAACACAGCAATAATTACATTAATTCTATAATAACCAATATGGCGGCCATGGCAAATCTTAAGAAAAAAGAAAAGAATGCTTCAAAATCTTAAAATCAAGAGAGTATGTAAAGT
Organism: Araneus ventricosus; assembly: GCA_013235015.1. NCBI lineage: Eukaryota > Metazoa > Arthropoda > Arachnida > Araneae > Araneidae > Araneus > Araneus ventricosus. The sequence goes on from BGPR01000196.1 coordinate 829,578, forward strand.
GCTTAATAATTTTATAGTAAAAATAGCATTTATATCATTAGTAGTATAAATACTATAACGTTAGAAGTATAACGTTAGAAGTATAAATACTATACAGGTTTCTAAGCAATATATCAATGTCTTGAATAAAATCATGGCTTCGCAATTTGAGCTCATGAATTTCTGATTTAGTAATGTTTCGTTTCCAACCGGTCACGTTTCACTTTTCGAGAAACAAAAAATGTGAAATTTCAATATAAATTTATGTACATGAGACTATGGTTGAAATAATGAGTTAATTTTACGTGGTTTAAAATTCTTGTTAGACAACATAATAGGTTTGATAAAAGAAACAAAATTTAAAATTGACACAGGGGTATATCTTTTGCTAATCATTCTCTCACATGTGATAAAATTTCTTTATTTTGATGCATAATTTCACGAAATACTTTCCAACACAGAAATTTGCATTTCATTAAGACCCTTATGAATAATTACCTTAATATTCATAAATTACAGGACATGGAATATGAATATACTTCAAAGCAAATTTACTTTGAAATAATTATGCTGCGTTTCACGACTCATTCTAAAATGCAAATCTTCATCTAAATGTCTTATGCTTTAAAAATTTAATGCAAGAAGTTCAGTTCGAGTTTTTCATTAAATTTCTTTCCTATTCCATTGCATTTATTTTTTGAAGTCTCCTTATTGTAATTTCAATATCTGTAAGTAACTCAATTAATAAAATTACCCAAGCAGAATTTTCTTCAAATTAATTATGCAAAAAAATAATGAGAAGATTTTTTGTTAGAAAAACTTCAACTGCATTTTTATGGAATCAGTAATTAATAGGCTTCTCTCTCTCCTTTTCATTTCTTTCTTTCTTAGATGAAACTATGCTTTTTTATAGTTAATTTACTTAAATATATATAATATATAGTTTTTTAAATTATAATGCCTCCTTTAAACTCTTACTTTAAAAAATATCTTTTCTATGATTTTTTTGTTTGTTTTTCTGCGCACAATTTCAAAGTTTCATAATGATCTTCAATTTTATCGAACAAAAGTATCTTAGATGATTAACTAAAGAATTAAAAAAATCATACTTTATTCTTGAGGAGATTTTAATTTGAATATTAGGTTGTCGATGGTTAAAGATGAATATAAAACATTTTCTTTAGCTATCCCCTGTCGTATCATGTTTGATGATTTCTCTGCTAAAAATATAGGTCCTTCTTTGTTACTAGCAGATGTTAATATAAACAGTTTTGATTTTCTCCATTAAAAGTTAACTGATTTAATGCATGTTATTTTGTTGAGCTAATGCAAATTCTATTGCAAATATTCTCTAATTGAATCATTATTATTAGAAACTGCAGATAGCAAATATTATCCACAGTAGCACAAATATATTGTGCAATGTTTTAAGGCACTGAAAAATATTCACAACATTATACAATACTGTATAATACTTTTCAGTATTAAACAATATTACACAATATCGTGCAACATGTGTTATAGGAAATTATGTATATACTAATCAGTGGCAGCTCGTGCTATGTAATCTAGGGGGTGCTGTAACTTTTAATCCATCAGCGTTCATGAGGAATTTTTGTATCACTTATATTTTGTTCCTTTTTTTTCATCAACTTTGAGTAGTTTAATATTTAAAGAATAAAATTATAGTTTTTTCTTTTCTAACAGATAAGTGTTCTAACAAAAGAATTTTAATAAAAAAAAAATTAACTCGAAATTTGTGAAACTGAAATTTTGAAGACGCTTGTATAGCGGAAAATTTCTCATATATATTTCATCACCAATGAAAAATTATCGAAAAAATCCTTTGATTGCAAGAAGTTTCATTCAAATTTAGTAACTGTGAAAATAATTCTTCGATTAACTTTTTGTTTATCATTAATTTTCTTTCATTTTCTTACTTATTTTCAAAGTTTTAAATTGCGAAAAAAGTTGCCTCTGTGGTAAAATGTTCGAAACTCTGTTTCTAGCTCAACTGGCGCTGCCGAACTTGACAGTTCTCCTTCAGTTTAAAAACGCAGTAGGGAAAACCTTTGCTCTGTAACTACGCATGAGCGCAGGCGGAATTCGGTGCTTTAACGATCCTCAGTTCTCCTTTACTAGTTACTTTCTCATTTCCGCATAATCTTCGTGTAGAGGAAAACTAAGATAGTTAACTTAGTTTTCAGCCGCAGCTTTTCCTAGCGGCTTATTTGCAGATCGAAATCTTTTAATGTAAAATTGCGTTAGATTGTTGATAGATTTAAATATTATATGCGAAATGAAATAAATTCATAAAATGGAAAAAGTTGGGGTGCTGCCGTACCACAGTTCTTATGCAAGAGCCGCCACTGATAGTAATGCTTATTTAAAAGTTGCAAGTCGTACTATCTTTCATATTTCACATCGCTAGTTATGAGACTCATAATCAGGCATTTACTTGTTGCTAAAAATATCCTTAACTATTTCTTCCATTAAGGTATCCGAACACGTTCGGAGCACTTTTTTCTTAAATTGTGAAATAGAAACACCAAAATACGTTTTTTAGATTCGAATTTAGTAAAGATTAATATTAGCGTATGATTTTTGAGTATAAATTATTATAAATTTACAAAATTCTTGAATTTCTGCTGCTTTTTAGAGGAAATTTCCCAAAACTTCAAACATGCTATAGGTCAAACTTTTGTAATAATTCAAATAAAACTAATACTAAAATAAACTACATACTATGGACTAGTGCTTGTACTAGAATCTTAACATTCCTTGGATAAATAAAAATTTTAGAGCTAATCGAACAATCATTATAAGATTTTCAGCAAATTTTCTATGTCATTTTTCAAATAAAATACCATAATTTAAAAAATATTGTTACAATATACATTATTCTAGTACATTCACTAGAGAAACATTTGAAGAAAGTGTTCACAAAATTTCAGAACAATCGAACGATAATATCTCGAGTTATCATGTTTGAAGTTTGAAAAATATGCATAAAATCTAATTTTGAGAAAAATCAAATTTTAGTTTTTCCACGCGCTCAAATTATGTATCTAAACTTTAAAAAAAAATTCCTAAAAATATACTGACATCATATTAGCTTGCAAAAAAGGAGTTTAAAAGAATTTTTGACAGGTTTCTGTCCCTTTAAATGACAACTTCCGGTTAATTAAACGCCCACTTCCGGTTTTCTGTTATTTAACAATTAATATCTCATCTTCTAATTAACGTACCGACAAAAGTAAATATGTTTTAGAAAGGTAAATGAATGAACAATCGAAAACATCAAAAATTAAAAAAATGGAATTTTGGTCGAAAATCGACTTTCGAACGTGTTCGGATACCTTAAAAACAATTAACAGTTTGTCATCTCGGCATATTTTGTGATGATATTAGTAAATTTTAAAATCCATGGGAAAATGTGAAAGAATTTCTCTAATCTAACAATCAATTTAAAGAAGAGATAAGCTGGCTTCCTGAAGTCTTAAATAATATTTATCAGTCTTATAATATTTACATTATTTTCAAGTAATCACGAAATTGTTGTTGATTACGTTGTGAAACTTCCTTGATTTCTTTGTTTGCTCGCAAGAATGGCTACTTGAGTGCAAATTTATTTTTCGTTGATAATGTTACAAAAATCGTCCTTTGTATGTGTACGGTGGAAGCAGTCCAGCAAGTAGGATAATGGAGAAAGTCGCTTCATTTTCGAATAGTCCGAAAAACACAAAGCACAGTAACAGGAATAACAGCACTCGCACAAATGAGCAATACAATAGACAGCAAATCACTAATAATAAAAATAACAGCACTCTCAATACCGCTCGGCGTCTACTATGGATAAAACTCCAAAGAGAGATTCCAAAGGCGTCCGCATTCCAAAGACGATCCCAGTTGATTAACACTTTCGAAGTCCAAAGGCGGTTCAACACGTTCCAAGTCGATCAAAGTCTGCCCTGTGATCCGAGCACGGCGCTATTTATAGTCTCCTCGACAGGCCGTGCCACCACATGGAATCATCTGGAGCAATCCGGATGACGGCTCCTAATAGAGATATCAAGAAAATTCTAGCACATTTCATATCCTACATTTTGTCGCCAAGGTCAATTGCTCCATTTATCTGGCTTTCCCTTACATACCCCTGTAGAAACCTTTTCCCTAACCAAAACACTAACATTGCCGGGAAGTGACATTTCATGTTCGTAGCAATAGATTCAGGGAACAGTATTGTATAAAATTAAATTATTATAAGAAATAGTGTAAGTTTGAATATAAAATGGTAATAATTCGATGACTGAAGGATTTCTGGTTGAAAACTCTGCAAGTTATTAGCAAAAAACATGCAGGAAAATTTGGCATTTTTTAAGAAAATCTTTATATCTTCCAGAATAAACGTGACATTTTTACAAAAATGCATGTAATCAGTGTGCACATTAAAGATAACCATTAATGAAAGATTTAAGCTTCCTGTGGAACGGGGTGAGTCGAAATCATTTTTCGTCTTCGTTAATTTCTGTTCTGTTCCCCAAATGCCCTTGTGACCGAATCTTCATTGTAAAATGTGAGTTCAAGCCTATTCATCATACTGTCAAAATTGAAGTGCTGTTCCTCCAGCCTTTCTGGAGAAATTCGATAAAATTTGTAAATCCGAAAGTGTCCAGATACTTTTGATCATATAGTGTATCTCAGAGTTATTGTGGATTCTTGGGTACCACATTTATGAAAATAAACATTTATTTCTTTCATTAGCAACCAAACATTCAATAGAAAGATACTACAAAACTTATTCAAGATATAAATAATTTTTCATTTCCAAAAATACAATTCCTTCACTTCAATACCCGTAGATTAGAATCAAAACATAATTTTAATCTTACTAAGATTAACAAACAATTGACAATTCTCCAAATAAAAAAAAAATAAATATTATTAATGCAGTCATATGTACATTGAATTATAATAATTTCTTTCATCTACATTTCTGTATGCATTGCATTAAGGATATTTGCATTTTTACTTTAAACATATCGAGTGAACTTAATTATCTTACAAGTTTTTCAATTATACTACCAAGCAGAATGGAATAATAAAATGACTAGATCTAAATTTCATTAGTTTTTTTTACGATGAGAAAGGCTTTTATGAATGTAGTTTTTTCGAGCGTTGCTGTTTCTTTTTCAAGCTTTTCTTATTAATTCACTTCAATGCTTTTATAATAGAGAGCATTACACACCTTAGAATATCTAGAAAAATTAAATCCAATTATTTCAAATTTTATATTCGAACACAATAGGATTAAGTCCTTCACAATTAAGGCAGCAGTGCTTAAGTAATAATAAGCTTCTTTGTTGCACATAATAACGTTTGCCTTTTTTTCGAGTAATTTTTTTAATCCAGGGGACATTAAAAACTTATGTTTTGTTAAACAAATTAAAATGCTTTCTGTATTAAGGCGCTGTTGCAGCTTGTGGCATTTAACGTCTGAAAAGAGAAAAAAAATTTTTCTTTATTGTACTTTTGGAAATTACTTTCTCATAAAATTCGAAAAAAAGTTGGAAAACTTACAGTTCTCTCACTTTTGGGAAGCTCATGTTACAGGAAACATATTTTTAAAAAATTAATAAATTAAAATTCCTTCAATTATTGATGTTTTTTGCATATTAGTGTTTTGAAAAATAATATTTGCTTTCATTTTAACCCTTCTATTTATCTCAAAGTAGTAATATAGAGCCAGAATAAAATAAAAATAATATTAATCAAACATAATATTTCTAATTATGATTCACGATATTTTCAAATTAAACTGATCAATGATTAAAGAACTTAACACAAGATGTCCTTGAAGATGACCATGGTTTCTTCTTTTCTATTAAGAGATAAATAATGTGTCTTATCTTTTATACAATAAAACAAAATAGAATATATTTTTGAACTGTGAATTTAAATCTGAATTTGAAACCGTAGAACTACAGAGAAAATTATTAGTGACAGATAGCATTATTTTGAAGATTATTCAGACGAAAGATTATTAAAATATAAGAGCGATACCAATGTATTTCATATTATCTATTTATATTTATTTTTTGCATTATTGGTATCTTTAAATAAAGAAATATATTATTTCATGCGTAGGATACTTATTAATTGGTCCATAATGTGCCCTTTCTTCACGATGAACAAAGGCAATAAAATAAATCGTATCCTCTATCCAGCATTCTTATAAATCAAGCAAAGTTCGTATTTTCAACCATAGATTTGAATCATCAACTGAGACCTAGAGGAGGATTATCATTTAAAGTCAACATCGATATCTCACTTCTTTGTATGTCTTCTTAGAAGTCTTTTACAATGTTATAGGACAATGACGACTCTAAGAACATTGTAGTTCGTAGCTGATAGTCCTCTCCATGAAACCCTCATAATGGAAACCAGAAAAGCAACCAGACTGACCACCAAAGTCCGATCACTCGCGGAATATTTATTTGATGAAAGTAACTCGTGACTGCGATTATGCGTTTTCCCTTGTGATAGATGACATGAAAATTCAGCATTCATAAATCATGTCAGCAGTCTGAAAACCAGTAATGATTAAGAAATAGTCTCCAATGCTTAATTTCTCTATTACGAGAGAATAAATTGATTTCCAGAATAGGAAATAAAATAGAAAAGTTAAACAGGCAGGAAGAAAACTTTTGTGTTTAGCCCTAAGTGATTGATTGAATGATAAATAATTCTTTACTTTCAACCCCGGAAGACATGCGTAAAGCGGCCATTCATCTCAAATCCAAAATGGAAATTTTGGAACACCTGAAAGAAAAAAAGACTTGTCAAGGTCGAAAACCTTTGAGAATTAGAATAGCGGCGAGTAGAAGTCGTATTTCCAAACAAGCGAAAATCCGACAGTTTGTGCGCTAATTGTTTAAAAAGACTCTTCGCGAGGGTAGTCGGTACATCAAAGATCGGGACCCTGCTTAGAAGGTAGCGATTAGCATATCTAAAATCCTTGGAGTGGGGGGAGGAAGGGGAGATCGAAGAGCAGCTGTAGAGAACGGACGAAAAGTTCTCTCCCCCCCCTTACCGCGAGCGCACTTTGAAACATCAAGTTCCGCGATGAGGGGGAGCGAATAGTGGCTGTATCGCAGTTTGGTGCTACAGATGAATGACGCGTGTGATTTTTCGACTTGAATGGGTGGGGAAAAAACCAGTTTATGGGCAAATGGAATGGGATGAACAACAGATGAATGGCCTGCTTAAGGTGTTCCGACAGCCCACGCTCGAAGAAATTCATCTCCTGTTTTCCCCTATAAGCTGAAGTGGTTGGGTCCGTCAGCAATTGCCTACAAGGGTTTGGTACATAAAAACGGCGAATTCTGAAAATATTTCTGTTTTATAAAACAATTTGGGGTGTGTTGACACCCCGCGGAGTGCTCTCGTGTTACTATTTTTCTGTGTGAAACCATGGCGTTTACCAAGTCGCTCGAAAGACTTGCCCCCGAAATCAGTGGTTTGTTTGCTCTAGGGCGTACTTCAGAACTTGTTGTCCCTCGGAATCTGACCAGTCACAACGTTACCCAGAGAGTCCATAGGAACTGTACTGAGATTTCCGTCCGTCGACTCGCTGACCTCTGATGTCCAAGCATTTACCGACATTTCACCGGAATGGTCGAGCCACCCCAAAAGCCATCGAGCAAACATAGATTCTCTGTGCTCCCAGGATGGGAGATAAGGCGTACTTCATACAACGGACTTCAAGCCACTGTTTGTGGAACCAGGCCGTAAACCGGTCTTTTCGTCCTTTGACGATTAAGAGAATGAATGAAAAGACTTCAAAATCTGTTAGAGAAGTTTCGTCTAATAAAGAGACTACAGAATAAGAATTAGGAAATTCAGATAATGAAGACCTACTTAAATATCACCTATCTGAAAGAAACTCTTTAGAAGAGGATGCTTCTGATGAAACTACCCTTTTTATGGCAAAAAATAAAGTAGCAAAAAGAATCCTTTCTAGTTCAGAGACGCATAGCATCCCGAAATATTTGCCTGGAATTACGCGTATTTCCAAAGTTGTGACTTCGTCAATCGTTGTATAGAATGATTGATAGGGCTGTGAGTACTCTAATATTTCTGCAGAAAAAATTTCAGGAAATTTGAAAAGAGAAAAAGATGCAAAAGTTAATGAAAGAAGTGTTTTGTGCTTTTCTAGAACTGTTTTATGTTGCTGGATTGCACATTTCTTCTCTCGTAAATCTTATTTATGGGCGATGGGCGGCACAGGATTGGATATTTTTCGTGAAACTATAAACTATAAGCGTTTTCTTTTTACGCTTTTTGTCAGAACTCGATATGAAAGTCGGCTCATTGGTAAGTTAGCTTCAATAAGGGAATATTTCGTCATGAACTGCCAAAAATTATATAATGTGGAGGAATATATGACATTTAATGAAAAACTAGTGCCTCTTCGAAGACAATCCTCCTTTCTGCAGTATATGCCAAATAAATTTGCAAGATAAGGTATAGAGTACTATTTCCTTTCTCCGATTGTGGAACAATCTGCTATTTTAAAATGGAGATTTACACAGCCAGAACTCAGATGAGCTTTAAAAAATGACCAGTTCATGTAAAATAGCAAAACACATGTTATTTCATTATACATTTCTGGAAGAGATGTTACCACAGAAAAATGGTACACTAGTGACGAACGGCCAGTGCTTTACAGAAAAAAAATTCTCATCGTTGGACAATATACATATATAATGACAAGACTGAATTTGCATCACATACGAAAAGATAACTGCACAAACTCTCTTCGGGATTCAAAAGGATTTTATGATAACTTCCTACATACGAAAAATCAAAATTCATATTAACTAAGAACAAATTTGTATCTATCAGATTATTTTCCCTACACTGGATTTAAACCTACTCTTCGAAAAAAATTTTAAAAAATATACCATTAAAGATAGAATGTTAAGCAGTGAGTGCTAGTCCCACAAAACTAGTGACTTATTATCCGAAGAAACTAAATGATCTCATCAGAAGCATGCATAGCCTAAGAGCTTTCAGGATGAAGAAGTAATATTTGCATTTATAAAAATTATATTCATTGATATTCCAAAATTTTTAATTTAAAGTATTAAAAATATCGATAGTACGCTTTTATATCCTCCTTGAAAAGTCTTTTGTGGTTTTCATTAACCTTCTAGAAGGCACTCGTATATAAAATATACATTAGAGAAGAATTTAGTTTTATATCTTTTTATAAGAGGGTGCTACAAAATCCTGACCTTGAATTTTCTTCCACGTTCTTTTGATGAACTGTTAGTCGTCGTTTGGAATTCGAGGCGTCAATAAGGTCTCTGCAAATCTGCTATTTGTATTCCAGAGATACGCGTGACTGTTGCAGTGAAATGAACATGCAACTGTCTTCTTGCTTTTAATATCCAAATTTCATTTTTTTTACTTTCATATTGTTCTTACAGTTATATATCACAAATAAAAATATTTCAGTTTAAAAATTGGCAATTTTTTTATTTCTTTTTCACTTTATTCAGCTAATTTTTTTGTTACTTTATATTGTTTTTTGATGTTTACATTGCTTTCATTCCTTTTTCAATAAAAATTGACATTTAGACATAAAACACAAATTGACATAAATCTAGCTTTAATAATTGCCCTTGTAAAAATTGACATTTTGCAATAGCGTAGCTAGGAAGCACGCCTGACCTTTCATATTGGTATAGATGGCGAGCCCGCTGATAGGTTAAAAATATCAACTATCTAATTGTTGTGTTTCTAAACTTTATGTGGTCCCAAATCATACATCATCATATACATCGAATTATTCCATCCAGTATGCTAATTAAATGCGGGAATATAAGTAGTAAATAATCGATATTCTCAGCTTATGAAATTTCTATCGATTCTGTATTAGATTGAAATAGTGATGTGGTATTATTAACGATGTGAAATGTGTAATGATTTGTCTGTAACGGATTCTCGATATATCAGATGATAGGTCATCCTACACAAAGTTTTACCTCATCGGGTCATAAGCAGACGGGTACTTTAAGTTAACTCGAAATATATCTAGAGAAACCACATATGTAACTTAAAGATTTTCAATATCGATAACTTGTTACGTGGTACTTCAGTTTATCGGTTTCTTAAAAAGCCAGTTGTAAAAATTATTCAGCCTTTCAAGCCTCAAATAAAAGTAATTGAATCCGATCTCTGAAAGGCTACTAGCAATTGAAGAAAAATTACTTCGAAAATTGCACCCCATGAATATTGATGTATTTGCTGTAGGCGGTCATCAAGCAGGCTTAGTGTTGTGTTCCATAGTAATAATACACAGTTCATCAATCTAAATGGTTATATTATCAGGATTAAGTTTACATTATTATACTGAGCAATATTTACAGCTATGTGCAATTGAAACAGTTATAGTTCGTCATATGATAAGGATGACACATCGTCGTCTTTTGTCTTTGTCAGGAAAAAACCCATGTCGTTCATGCGTCTCGTCGTCTCTTGTACTGTTCTCGGCAGCTTGATACTCTGACGTCACTGGCGATGGCAGCGTCATTTACAGGTACTCGGCTGCAGCTGGCGGCCCATATATATGGCTAATGAATTGAAAGATTTCCTGGGAGAAATTTAATTTTCACTTTTTAAGATAGTGATTAGTATGAAAATGATGTCTGCTTCGATGAATCAAACTGCATTGCTGGTTGAGAGATAATTTTTATGCTTTTCTGAAAATTGTTTCGATCATGATGATAAAGGGCAAAATTCTCTTTGGGTACTACTGAAAATATATTTTTTATACAGATGATAACTCTGACAAAGTATTTTCTTTAAAATATTAATGGCTGGGATGTGCTATTACTTCTAGAATATTCGAATCACATTTATACGGATATTTAACGATGTCATCAGTAATAAAAATAATTCAAATAGAATTAGAAATAGAATAGATCATTTCGAAATAAAACCTTATTTCGAAAGTTGATGCTACAGCAATGTAATTAATGAGAAATAAAGGATAAAATGATTTCAAAATTGTTTTGTGGAATTATGCAATTATTTAATATGGAGGCAAACGCTTCTGAAGAAATTTGTTATAAAAAATTGTTGCTAATTGTCCCGTAGAAAAAGTTTTGACGATAATCAGAATTTATTATTTCTGTTCTGATTCATCAATTGATAATTTTCGACATTATTTATGAAATTATATCAAGCAGTTTAAATTAAACATTTCACTTGTTCGCGTAGTAAATTTAAGAAGTTATATAAATTGTGAAATTAGGAAATAATGTTGTATGTTATAAAAGTTAGCTTTTATGCATTTCATTCATACTCTTTTTTAATTATAACTTATTAAGAACTTAAGTTGTAAAAGTTAATGAATATTTCAAAATCGAGAGATATTTATTATAAATATCCTTCAGGAATTTAATTTGTTGTTTCAAAACGTTAATCCAATTTTTAAAGAAATAAATTTTTATTCAAAACTGCATTTCGAATTTTAATAACTCTATTGATAATAATAAAAATATACCATATTACAACTTGAATTGTAATCTTTTTAAAAATTAATAGTATTATAAACCATTTTCAGAAGTGAATTTCGTTAAATTATTTTTAAATTATATTAATATCCTTCTAAATTGGTGTTCAGCCAGTAAAAGAGGAGTTTCAGAATTCTTCTGATTATTCAAATCTTAAAGGATTAAAATAAAGTATAACATGTCATTTAATTTAAGAATGTCTCTTCTTTGAAACTATGTGAATCGCGTTTGCATTAGAGGACGTCTTCATATTTTTTTCATACCATCTTCAATTTTTCCAAGTGAAGTCCTCATTGTTTTTTCTTTCAAACGATTTTACACATTGAAAAGCTTCTGAATATGAAATATTGTGTAATTAGATGCAAGAAATAGCGAAATATTGCGAAAAAGATCGACGGACGTTCTTAATGTGTACAAATGTAGAAACAGTTTTTCATATAACTCTTCAGTTTTCTATATAACACTCTCCTTTATATTTTTAAATTTCATTAGTGGATTCGAAAATTTCATATTGTGTCTTATATTTGTTCCGAAAGAAGGTTCATTGTAAATGATAGCCATAACATTTGCCAAAATATGAAATGGAAATTACATATTTTTAATTTCATGTTCATTAACGGAAAGAAAATTAAGAAAAAACAAACACATCAGTGTTAAAAACCGTCTTCATATGCATATGTTTATCCATAAAAAGGCTTCATCTAACTAGCTTGAAGAGATCTACTTTATTGTTGACTGGTAAAAAAAGATTTACAAAGACTATCTATGTAACATTTTGAAATATATATTTTATGTTGTTTAGATTTAAAAAAAAATAATCGAATGTCCGCGAAAATTTAAATCATTAATTGTAAGTAACAATACTCTATGAGAATAAATTTTTCGAAAATCTGAAAAGTTACAATAAGGAGATGGTTATTAAGACCTCCTTTATCAACGAAATAAACTTTCATCAAATGAAAATTATAACCATTTGCGAATTTTTTTAAAATGGTATTTACACTTCTATAAGACATTTTTCTTACTAAATAAAGCCGCTAATTAAAAAAGTCAGTCATACATCGTTAAATTTTTACTTCATTTTTAAAGATGATACTGTCTTAAAAGGTAAAGCCAGTACTGAATCCATTTTTTGTTTGTTTATTTATTGAAATTTTCGCTCAAATTTTTGCTTAATAATGCTTTATATAACTACGTCATACGTATTTCGTTGAAACAACTTTTCAAAAAATCGCAAAACTTTTGTTAAGCCTAATCATTTCTCTTCTTTCCTGATATGTTTTGCATAAAATGAAATGACTTTGAATATTCGGAACTGCATATTGAATCAATTGATAAGTTCTGCTCCGCTTGCTGTTTTATTAATTATTCAAACAAATACTATATTAATATCATTTATTAATCTTAAATAATATCCTAATACCTACTTTATTTTCTGTTTAATTTTGGCTCAATTTTTCTCCTAATTAATCTAAATGTTTAGATGAGCCCCGAAAAAGAGTGAAAATGGCGGTATTCTGAACGTTTTCGAATTTCCCTGCACATCTGAACAGAGATGGCTCAAAATCAGGTCAACCGTGATGGGTTTTCGATTGCCATCAGGTGTTTACGTTTCTGTTCAATAATAAGATAAAAATTCACTAAATTTTTAAAATAATAAAATATTTCTTTAAATTTTTAAAAGCTCCCAATTTTTAGTGGTGTTGTCAAACAGTTTAATATAACGAAAGAATTGTTTTTATCAATTAATTATATCTAGAGACATGTGAAAAAAAATTGCAGTCTTTATAAGTCATCAACCTTCTCTTTAAAATGTTTACTATCTGTGACATTTTTTTAAATATATACTTGGGATAATTTAACCTGAATAACTTGAGATTTTATTCCAAATTGGGTATTGTCGTTTGAAAAAAAATTAAGTTTGTTGTAATTTCAATATGAAGAGGACCCCTTGCCTAAACAAATATTACAAACGATTTTAAGGATAATGTTTTTCAGTTTTTGGTTTCAGTGTGCTATAACGAGTTCCCAGCACTTTACTAACACAATGCACATTGCTTATTTATACATATCGTAAATGTACATAAATTATTTTCTCAAAAGTAATATGCGAAGTTTACTTGTAAAATTCTTGTAGATTTTTATATAAACTTCCTGAATTTTATATGTGGTAAAATAACCCAAAAGTTTTGTATCTTATTTGTTAAATATTTTACGTTTAAAGTTACGTTCTTGTTTGTTAAATTTTCATAGAAAGTCAGATTTTCTTTCCATCTGGTATGTATATTGTATGTTTATTTAATGTATATGATATTTATTTGGCGTATATTGTATTGTATGATTATTTTTATCTTTCAACATCCGTCATCTTCTTCATATATTTCTTCTATCTTCAACATAACGTCAACAAATAAATGCTCTATATCTTTTGGATGAGTAAACCGGTTTCGGCTGATAATATAATAATAAAGCATATAATTCTAAGTTTATAATTATTAAAGTTTTTTCCCTTACAACTCTGCTTTATGAGGCCTATTAAAATGAAATGATACTATTATACAAAGGATTGCATTAAGCAAACAAAACGAGACAATAAAAAAATATATAAATCTTAGCTTTCATATACCAATCTTTTTTAAATTAAAATATGGCATTTGAATGACTTAGTGAATTAGAATAACATAGATAAAACGCAATGATTATTTAAATAAATGATAAATGTATTCAGAAACCCAGATAAAAGAAGCGATGTTAATCTGCCTATAGAAGTCCTGTATAATTAAATAAATGAATGGAAATTTAATATAACAGAATAATAGTGTTTCAAAATGAGACTCGTCACGCGATAGTCTTAAAATTGCTCTGTATGTTCTCCCTGTTAGCACAAAATACTATACAATATACATACCATATCTTTACGATGTTGTGTGGCGTTTATAATATCGTAACAACATCGCGGTGATATGGAAAAAAATATGTTGTGCTAATTGGGATGTTATTGCAAACACCTAAAAGTGCCCATTGCATTCCGTTTGTAGCCGTTTTACTTCAATATTGAGAACTGTTATGTAAAAATGTTTTCTTCATGCGATAGTTTTCCATAATAACGCAGGAAAACATCTTATTTCCTAGGTAGGACTATTTCAATATCTAACATGCAGAGTAAAATCTAGTTTTAAAGCTTAAAGACGATTTTAAATGACTTAAATCTAGAAATTTTTAACTCATATTTTAAGTGGCATTCTTGTGCGGAAGTATACTAAAAAGTCAGGTCAGAATATTTATGTTAGTTTTAAAGCGAAATTATAAATATTGGTTTAATTTATCAATTTAATATTTTTGCATTTTTTCTTATAAGTCTTCAAGTTTTTAAGAGGACTTGGCAATCCACTTGGGTTTTTCTTTGAAATTTAATAGCAGAATTATGAAATATTCTATAAATGTATGTTTGAATATAAATATTTTAAACTCTTTTAAAAAGTCGTGAAAAAATCTTATTTTAAATAAGTTTGTAATCTGTATCTTAATTTTTAAATTTTTCATAATTATCTCTTACAAATACATATTTAAATGTTTGGGTTGCAATTTGTTATTTATTTAAAAGTTAAGTTCCAAGAATAATTTTCACTCTTGCGCATTAAATTCAATTTTCTACACTGAATTAAAATTCCTTTTTTAAAGACTAAATTCAAAGTTTAACCTCCTGAAATTATTCCAACTTAAAATAGATGTATAAGTTTTTATTAATGTATAAAGGAATCCTATTATATTTTTGATACAATTTTCACTGAAATTATGAAGTACAGCGCATTTCAAAGACATATAAATCTCAAAGAACATCACTTTGTAAAAAAAATTAAATCAAACTTGCTCTCTTAGCACATTGACTATTCGTTTAATTTAACTGCACATATTTCAATGTTCCTTTATTCACATACGCCTTGGAGATGACATTTTAAAATGATGTTTCCTTTATTTTAATAATTATTTGATAATTGAAAAGTCAAATCCCCTTTGAGAATACCAATTTTTATCCAAATGGTTAGATATTCACTGGCCAGAAATAACTAAAACAAGATGAAATATCTTTTGATTTTTACAGAAAATTTGAATTTCTTATACTTACAGTAACACGGTTGAAATCCAAGATAAGAAATATATTTTTACAGGAATTATATTTCTCTATATGTTCTGTTTCAAACCTTTTCGTCGAATTTAATGCTTTATTCTATAATTTAATTTCATTAAAATAAAAAATACTAATCCTCTCGTAATATATTAAGCATTTCCTTTCTGAAATATTATCTAAACATATATATGAAATGTCTTCGCTATTGTAGTCGTTGAAAATAAACATAGGCCGAGTAATTCACTAATTTCTTTTTATTATCTGTAGGAGAGTGGTGGATACGTGCATCTCCGTTTAGGTTACAAGCGAGAGTGCACAGAAAAATCCCTGTATTCTCTCGGATAAGGGAATAACATATGGACACGTGATCAAAGTGAAGGGAATATTGGGTATTTTTAATAAGTTACGTAGGCGTTTCAGGGAAAAAAGTCTGGTGCCAAAGAGACGCCGTCATGATTTCTGTCGGCACGTGAAAGCAATTAAGTATTCTTTTAGTAATAAATATGCCAAAATGAGAGATTTAATATACCTCTACGAAAAGGAAAAGAACGAAAATGGAGTTTTAGAAAAGTGATTTTGGAATACCTTAAGATAATATTAGAATTTGGAATAAAATTAAGTGAGATTATTACATATATATATATATATATATATATATATATATATATATATATATATATCCCTTCATAATTATCCCAAAGTGCTCCTAGAACACATGATAAACAACACAATTTCAAACCACTCGAAATCCATCTGTGTGAAATAAATGCAGAAAATATTCTATTTTTCTAAATTGGAAATAATTTTGGCAAACAGAAAACGTTAAGAATACAATTTTTTTGCTTAAAATGACATTTCGCACGTACTAACCATTTTCAAATTCTTATCTAAATCTTAGAGTTATTCACCTGCATGCATGCTAATGTGAGAAATAAAGTAGAATTTACGCTTCTTATTATTCGAGAGTTTTGGTTGAATTGCCATTTAGGACTTTTATCATTTTTAGATGTCTAGAAGCGAGTTAAATTTAGCATTTTTACCTCAACGAATGACATATTATGGTGAATAAAGCCATGGGATACCATTTCATTTCTTGTTACCATTTCTGATCTTTTATGTGCGTTTTAAATGAGAGCTTGAAACTTGTGTTTTCTGACAATTTTTTTAGTTAAATGAGTAGAATGCGTATTTACGTGCAAAAATAAAGACCTCACACGCAGAAAATGTTTTGTGTTTGCGTTATTTTGAATTATCTTATGGTTACCATGCTGCATAATTTATGAGAGCAATTCGCACGAACCTGAGCAAGATTTGGTTTTGAATGGATATAAATTTAGTAGGATGAATTCTTAATAATTTACTGAATTTAGTAAGAAATTTTTCCTTTCTTGTTTTTTTTAAACATTTGCGATTAGAAGAAACATACAGTGATGGGTGAATGATTTTTACTATCTTTTATCCAGAGATTATCATATAAAGTCTCATCGAGTGTTGTCCAGAAGTTCCTCTCTCGATTTAATCCCTAAATGCCCTGTGTTGCCTTTAAGTAACATACCCAATTATGTGTTCTAAAATCTTGAGAATAAGACTGAAGCTCTAATGTCAGATGTTGCCAATTGGATACATATTGAAATTTTTATTAAATCAATTTACAACATTTAGATGGCAGCCTGAATGCTGATAAAAAATATAAATAAATTGATATTTTTCACTTGAGGCTGCATCATTTTCTCTTTGTACGCTTGAGAATACCATATTTTATTCTACAATGTTGAAGGACTATCCGTATTCACAATCCGTATTATTAGTTATTAAAATAGACCTGTGTTTGATATTATAGAAATTTATTAAGGAAGTTTTTTTCTGAACTAATGACCAATGTTGTCAGATGGTAACAAACTGTTTCTTAGCCATAAACTATACTTAAAACAAAATAGGATTTTTTAAAAATATTTTCCCCATGTTTTATTCAAGAAATGAAAATCAAAAAATATTTTTAAATATTTTCTAAAAAATCGGGATTTAAATGGTTAAAGTTTTGACGACAGTTGGTAAACCAAATACAAACGAATTAATTAAAATTCTAAAACTATTTAATTATTCATTACGAGATATGTACAGCCTATCCTTCAAATGAACTTTAATGAAATTAAATAACAAAGTGTTAAACTAAATCAATCAAAAACAATATTATTGGAAAGAATGAGAAAATGGAATCTTATGTCGGCATAATTATGTATGAATTCCTTATTTATAATTAACAAAACATAAAGCTAACTCTATTAAAACGCAAGTGTTGAAAACAGTTTCTGAAAAACCTTTTGCGGAAATAAATAAATGCAGAACACAAAATGCTTTTATAATCAATTATAATATGCATCAGCAAACCACTAAATATAGCCTTCTTCTTCTTGATTACGGGACACCTCGTCCCTGGTCCCGGAGACGAGTCCATTGTCAGGATAGTGCTGAGGGCCCGTGAGATGTTCTCGTACTATTTTTTCTTTATATATATATACATATATACACGTTCTCGTACATCGATGCTTCCATCCGGAGGGTCACCAAAATGTGCAAGACACTTTAGATGACGTGGTTTCATGCTGCCGCAGACTTGGTCGGCTCTAAATTCTAACAGAAATTGACAAGCAGAGAAAAAGAGAAAAAAAACAGGACTAAACCTGTGGAACGAGGTTATTAACCTCCTGATAAATAGAATGAAGGAGACCTAAATTTTCCTCTCTGTTTAAAACTAAATATAGCCTATAATAATCTTACTAATTCATTCTGTGACTTGTCATTGATATTACATAATTTTTTGCCTTTATTTTAAATTCTTTCCTATCTTTACCTTAACTTTATAACAACTTGCAATTTGACATTAAAATCTCAAAGCTTCAACACATTTATAATGAAAGTGAAATTATTTGGTCCATCCAGAAAGAAAATTTCCAAGAAACTAGAAAGAGATCCAAAACATAATTACCTGAAATCATTTATTGAAACAGATACAGAACTCTTTCAGCTTCCACTCAACTTAAGAATTACCGGAATCGAAGGACATGTCATGCATTGAGACCAATTTCTGTAACCGACTGAATCTGTTTTTGAGATATCACACATTTTTATTTTCTATATTGAGTCTGGTGTCTTAGTGTCATCCTAAATCTTCAAATATACTGCTAAACATTCTGTTATTGCAAAAAAAAAGATTTCGTAATCTTTTGTGAAAACATTATTCTTATAACTAGAGTTTATAATTGAACCATTAACATTAAAAAAGAAGAAAAATTATTTTCCGATACACTTCAGTCAAATATTAATTTAATCTTCTACTTCCCAAACTACACCTTTACATGGTGACGGATCCCTTCCAAAAGTACCACCGCAATCTGTACCGCCTTTTCAAACAGTGGAACAGGAGGATTTGTAGAAACAACCAAACTTCCTTGGAAGTAAAAAGTAGTGTTATTTACATGTAACAATATTTAGTTGTATATTTATAATTCATAGAACTACCTTTACAAATTTCTGTCTCCTAACGAATACTTTTTCTAACAGAAACAACCAATAAAACATACAGTTTATATTAAAAATGCCTTCCTTGTTAGGAATATACGAAATAATATTCATAAAGTTTTCTTCGGAAATTATAACAAACAAATATGTCAACTACGGATATGCAACATTTTAACATTAAAGGTATAAGGAATAAATTAATGTTCTTTCATTAAATCGTGCTTATAAACTAGCGAGCAGCTATGTCACATGCTCTTTTGGAGAGTTTGACAAATAAGATAGACGAGCGATTGTACCAATTCTTAATATCTCTCGGCAAAACACTTTCTTGAGTTTTAAATCGGACAAATATATTTTAGTTGACATGTTCAAAGCGTGGCACTTTGCCAAAAATTTATCTGTCACCAGCTACTAGGTAAATACCATTTCAGTGGTTTTAAGAGCAATTTTCTTCTGTGACAAGACCTAGATTATTATCAGTATGAAATATGTGTTCTTTAGAAGACCTATCAGCTCTTTTTCCTAGCTTGGGGCATGCTTTTATTCTCTTTGCACGCTTTTAAGAAAATAAACATTACGTTGTTTCGAAAATTAAATATTTCACCTAGTCTCCGAGATTTTGTGGGATGGGGAAATATATATATTATCGTTCAAATTTGCCATTCTTACATAATAATTTTAACTGATTTAACGTATAGATTGATAAGGCATGCATTTAAAAATGGTAGTATTTGAAATAAATTTGTTGTTCACCCAATGTGAACTGTTTTTCATTTAAAGCAGGTTCAACACATTTCAATCAATCTCTAGTGAGAGAACAATAGGAAATTAAAAAAACATTAAAAAAGAAAAACTAGAATATATATATATATATATATATACATATATATATATATATATAAGAAACAGAAGAAGTAATCAATAATGGTAACAACACACCTTTTTGCGCTCCCAACGCAGCAGCGTCTAGTGATTGCATCAACTACCTTTTACTTCAATAATCCAACTAATCACTAAAGAATTAAACAACAAAATTATCCAATAATAAAATAGTCAAAACACATAACATAACACCACTCCATGCCCCTGCAACTATAACCATATGGTTATTTAAGTAGTGACGTGGTCATGAAGTGGAAGAGAAATCACAACACCGGAAGGGGTGACCTCTCTTAAAACTTGACATTTCTCTATACCGCTGCCTAATTAAAAACGCAACAAGTCTACAAACATTTACAGGAGCAATGGAAGGTTTGCCAATGTGCTATACATTAAAAAAAATATTTTGGAAACATGAGAAAATAAAACCTTGAAAAACACAATATTACACAGTTATACATGAAATAGCTAGAAAATAATAAAAACAAAAATGCAATGGAAAGACTATACGAAGAAAAAAAATACATTAAAAAAACAGAAAATGAAAGGAAAAAGATGAAAAACAAATTAATACAGTAATAAAAGTAACATAAAAATGTACACAAGAACAGAGAGATGGGCCGCACAGTATTTTAAAAAGTTTGATTTTGAAGAGGAGTTGGTTGATGGAACTCTATTTGAAGGAGAAACACGAAGGATCTTGGAAGAAAGTCCTGAAAGAACGACAAAGCTGTTCTGAGTTCATTAGGGGAAGATGGGCTGAAGAGGAGGCGAAGTTGAATGTCGAACTGGTGAAACGGGACTTTCCATCTCCAAAGGAAAAGGTGGAGTGATGAAGACGCATGAAGGAAAGTTGAAGTTTGGTTGGAATTAATTTCCCTCATCGCTGGAGGAAGAGGTTGTTCGGTTGCTGAAGTTGCTAATTAATAAAATGTTGGCCAAGAATGTGGGAATGGGACGAAAGCATTGGACTCAACTGAGAAGACTATTGAAGGAACGAAAAAAAAAACAATTAATTGGGATCTGGACGTAAAAGACTGGTTTCTCTTTGGAGAAAGTGGAGCAAATTATGTATCTTCCTTCTTGACGTTGAATTGTTGGCTACTCTTCGGAACCATATTGGCTGATGTTGTTGGCTGGGTGGTGCCATATGGTAGGAGGTTGTGAGGAGGCAAACCGTAGCATAATGGATTGGTGTGCCGATTTCCCCACAAGAACAGAAAGAGGTTTCGGCAAGGTTGAATCTATGGAGAAACGAAGGGAAAGGCCCATGTCCTGTGAAAAATAAAACTTCGTTGCGTGTCCAGTTGATTGGATGCAAGCTAACTTTGGGAATTATGTTGTGAATGAGCCTCCCAGTATCTCCATCATCCCAAGCCATTTGCCAGGTAGCCAACATCTTCTGTCTTAAGAATGTTTTGATAAAAGATTTTGGTAACTCTAGTGGTGTTTCAGGAAAGTTTTCCGTTTCTGCTGCCTCCTTAGCCAGTCTGTCTGCTTCTTCGTTCCCTATGTAACCAGCATGGGCTTTGATCCACGACACTCTGATATGAGGATGACTATGGAGTAACTTGAAGATTTTCCGGGCAATTGAATTGTGACTCTTTGGGTTTGCTGCTGAATTGATGCTGGCTTGGTTGTCTACTAGAATAGTCAGTTGTTGAGTTGGGAGGGAAACGGCGTGTTCCACTGCTTTGAGAAGAGCTAGGATTTCTGCCTGGAAGACTGTATTTCTAAGAGAGAGCCTGGTAGACCATCTGTGGGTAATGTTGACGTCGGTCAAAACACAGAAGGCTGCACCCACACCCAACTCTGCTTTCGATCCATCGGTATAAATTCTAAGTCCAGTGTTTATGTTGCCTCCGTCATCCAGGGAAATTTGAGTTGGACTTAGATGTTCCGATGGGTGTGTTGACCATCCGGTAGCTTTTTCTTCAATTTCACTGGGATCGATGTCACTGACGTTTGTAGAAAGAGGAAGTCTAAGTCTGAAGAGTGCTGTGCCACGAGCTTCTCTTTGTAATTGTAGATGAAGAGGAGGGATACCCAGTATGACCTGCAGAGCTGCCGTGGAGGTTGTTCTGTAGGCACCTGAGATCGCCAGGAGGAACGGACGTTGAATTGTTGAGAGTTTTCTGGCGATTCGGACTGTAGGTTCTAGACACCGGGCGACTGCCCCATGCGCCAGCACCCGTTCTGTTACTGATTTATAAAGGGTCCTTCGATGAAAAAGGGGAACTCCCCAGGATTTCCCTGCTATTTTTAGGAGATTATGATAAAGGTGGGTCGCTCTAGTAGATTGTGCTTTAAGGTGGGTGTTCCAATTCATTTTTTCATCAATATAAATTCCGAGATATTTAATAGCATGGGCTCTTTTAATTCTTTCGCCTTGCCAGCGAATGGTAGGTCCCCTAACTAGCTTGCTGATAAGGAGATAATTTGTTTTTTCTGCTGAAATTTGGAGTTGGTTTTTGCTTGTCCAGGTGGAGAATTTATCAATAGAATCGTTAATTTGTGACTCAAGTTGGACTCTAGTCGGGGCATGGGAAACCAGGACAAAGTCGTCTGCGAAGGCTTGAATGCTGGTGTTAATTGGCCAGTTTTCTTGAAGTATTTCATTTGCGACCAAATTCCAGAGGGCTGGTCCACTGCAAGACCCTTCAGGGCAGCCTTGTTTTTGGTCCCTGATCGCTGCTCCTTCGCAGGTATTTAGGATGACCTTCCTGTTCTGGAGAAGATTTTTAAAGATATTAACTATGTTTGTTGGGCATTTACTATTGTCAAGGTAAGAAGAAATTGCGCTGTGCTGAATATTGTCAAAGGCACCCTTACTGTCGATGGAAAGCACCAGTACGTGATCACCACTTGCCTTCCCCTTGTGGATGGTATCCAAGAGTTTCGTGATGGCCATTTCTGTTGATCTTCCCTCACGGAATCCGTACTGAAGATTGCTAAGTCTGTTGTTCTTCTCGAGGTGAAAATTGAGCCGTTGGGTGAGGAGCTTTTCTAGAACTTTATCTATTGTCGGGAGCAGAGATATGGGCCGGTAAGAAGATGCTTCTGTTTTAGATTTGCCGTGTTTATGAAAAAGAATGATATTTCCAACCTTAAGGGGATCGGGAAATTTAGCCAACTTAAGGCAAGTGTTGAAAAGTTCCATGAGGAGGAAGGGGAATTTCTTGAAAATTTGCTGTATGATGATGTTGTCGATGCCATCTGGTCCTGGTGCTTTTCCTTTGGATAGATGATGGATGACAGTCGCTACTTCTCCTTTGGTGAAGGGGCAGTCGTTTGCGGTGCAAGGCGGGATGTAAGTAGAACTATTACTGTTGACAGGATGGGGGAAGATTTTCTCCAGAATATCTTGAGCTATTTTGAGGTGGTTTCCTGAAGGATCTTGATTATTTAAGGCTATTAATTCGGCTGGCCTGATCGCTTTTCTGAATGCAGCTTTGTAATGGGTGCCGTATGGATTCGTTGCTATTGTGCAGAATGATTTCCAGCCGGAATTCTTTGCAGTCTTGACTTTCCTCATGTACTTTTTCAGTTCTTCTTTATGGAATTGGAATCGGGCATTTCTCTGATCTTGGGGTGCCCTTTGTGCACGTCTTCTCAGCGCCTTCAGTCGGTTTTTTTCTATTTCAAGGTCTTGTGTATACCAATTTGGAGTTGGAGAAAGATTTTGATTCTTAGTGCGGTAGGATTTGTTACAGGCTTCAATAACGCAATTTTGGAGGAGGTTTGTTGCTTCGTTGATGTCCTTTTCATTCTGACTATTTCTGAAGGCTCTCAATAAAGAATTGACATGAGGTTTAAGGTTTTTGAGGAAAATATTGTAGTTACCATGACGAGTTTTGTACCTGGTAAAGGTGCAGTTCTTCACGGATGAGTCGATCGTGATTTCAATGTAATGATGGTCGCTGAGGGACGGTTCTTCCAAGACTTCCCAATTGGCAATCTCACCAATCATTTGCTGAGTGCAGAGGGAGAGGTCAGGCCATCCTTTGGAGGAGTTGCGGGTAAAGGTTGGAGGAGCATCCGAACTATTGTTAATAAAGAGATTGTTGGCAAGAATGAACTCCTCAATGGCAGTTCCCCTGGAGTTCACATCACTGTAGCCCCAAAGGGTATTATGGCCATTAAGGTCTGCCCCAATAAATATCTTTTCTCTTGAAAGAGATGAAATTATTTCTTGGATTTCCAGCAGTGTTTCTTGTATATTAGAATATGGAGAGGAGTAGGCCGAAATGAAAGTAGTCGGTTGCTGTCCTGTTTGAATTTTCACTGCAACCGTGTTTTGCTTGCAGGAGATCAAGGCTGCATGAAGTTGCCTGCTGGGAATGATGACTGCTGCTTTGTTTGAAATCGAATTGAAGATGTTCCAAGATTGTGGGATACCTTTAATTTGGCTATCGTAGATGTATGGTTCTTGTAAAAGGAGCAGATCTGATTGAAGTTTATCTGAAGTGGGATGAAGAGTGTCGTTTGCAGCTTTAGTTCTTCCCAGGTTGATTTGGAGGACTTTAAGGGTTTTGAGGCAAGTAGAAGAGACTTTATTAAAAGAGAGTGGCGGGGTAGCTATGCTCATAAGTAATCCCTAGTCTTCTTATATGCTTTAATTTCTTTCTTGTAGCATGGGCAGCTGAGGTCTGTTGCCCTATGTCTGATGTTGTGATTTGTACCGCTGTTTCTGTTACTCTCTTCGCAATTAATGCAGAGTTGAAAATTGATTCTGCAATATGAGGTACTGTGGCGGTCTGCACAAATTCCGCAGTTTGGAACAGTGTACTTGCAGTTTTGTCTCGTATGACCGAACGCCTGGCAAAACTGACACCTTTTCACGTGGAAGAATTCCTTAATTTGGAACATATTCAGTTTACTGCAATCTTCCTAAATCTCTTTAGTTGGAGGAAATGCTGGCGAGGAGCCTCCATGACCCAGTGGGATGTGTCTGGCTTCCTGCCTTTCAATTTGAATCGAGTACGGAGGTTTTCTCCATCTTCTGTGTAAGTTCTAAGGGCCTCCTGCACTTCCTGGTCAGTGATGGTATTTGGGAGGTCATATATAATGATGCTTGGGTGGCGTTTTCCCGGCATTCTATGAGAAACTTTTTCCTTTGCTGAATTATCTCCATCAAGTCTGGAAATAATGGATTGGATATCTTTAACAGAGTCACAGGAAACTGCTACTCTCTGATTCTTAACTTTCCTAAACTCCCTGATTTTAACGTTGGCCTCTGGCCGAATAGTATTTTTGAGAATTTCCTCTACTGAAGTAGCTTCGGAACTATCTTTAGCCGGGTAGACAAGAATCGTATGGGGCTTTCTCATCCCTCGCAGGGCATCAGAGTAGCTAAAATTCTCTTGAAATTGAGAGAATGTAGTATTTTGTTCATTTTTCTCATTTTTTTTGGAGAGTTGCTTCTGCATTAAAAAGGGCCTTCTCTGTCAGTTGGGTGCATTTGAACACAAGGACGTCGAGAAGACTGTTGGCTATATCCACTTTTTTGTCGGAAAGGTGAGAACGGTCAATTTCTTTACAGTTCACAATGTTCCGCAAGCGTTTGATGATTTCGCTAATAGGTGCATCTTCATCAAATGTTAAGAGTTCAAGAAATGATTAGAAAATGAAAGAAAATGCAATCAAAATGGGAAAAAATGGAAGAGAACTCAAATGGCGAACTTTTTCAAAGAGCCACCCGCCATAGGAGTTCTAATATGGACAAATTTTCTGTCGAGAGACTTACAAAGTCAAGAATATACACCCTGTGGCCCGGAATTTGTCCATTAATTGAAATATAAGAAATAATATCTTTGATAAAAAGAAACAAGCATAATAAAAACCTTTAAAAGTGTCTAGTGAGAGAATATGTACATTTGTCAGAAACATCACGCATAATTTATCACGTGCTTAACACGGTGAAACTTTCGTAATCTTCGAAAACGTCAAGATAAAATACTGAAATCGTTAAATAATGATGTGGGGATGATCAAACACCTCTCCCTCCACGGCAATCCTCACACTCATGGGGAGCTGCGCACACAACTTCTGCTTGTGATGTTTGACCATCTCACCTATAGCCCCAATTTTGATAGCAACGACTACCATCTGTACCAGCACTCTAAAAGGTTCTTGATTGGGCAGCATTTTCCCAGTGACGACGACGTGCAGATGGCTGTCACACGCTGGTTCCGCTCTCAGGCGGCGTATTTCTTCGACACCGGTGTATAGAAATTGGTCTCAAGGTATGACACGTAGTTATTCCGGAGGTTCTTATGTTCAGCGGTAGCTGAAAGAACGCTGTATCTGTTTCAATAAATGTTTCCAGAAGATTATGTTTTGTGTATCTTTGCGTCCTCCACGACGACGTGCAGATGGCTGTCACACGCTGGTTCCGCCCTCAGGCGGCGGATTTCTTCGACACCGGTGTATAGAAATTGGTCTCACGGTGTGACACCTACTTATTCCGGAGGTTCTTATGTTCAGCGATGGCTGAAAGAGCGCTGATCTGTTTCAATAAATGTTTCCAGAAGATTATGTTTTGTGTCTCTTTGCATTCTCCAGGAAACTTACTTTTTGGACGACCCAAATATTTTCACTTAACTGAATTTGACATTTTATGAGATTCTTATTAATACATTCTTTTATTCTTAAATATAAATATATGAAAGATAAATATACTTAAAAACAAATTTGCATTGAAAAAATTCTTCTGCACTTTCTTGAGCTGCGATAATTTTAAAATACACGTCTTGGTAAATATATCTCATGCATAAAAATTTTATATGCAATAAGTTCAGTTTGAAGTGGTTTTTCAGTTTTAATTAAATCTAGTTCATATTTCATTGCATTTAATTTTGTGAAATGTTTTATCAACGTTAATTAACTTAATTAGTAAAATTACTCAAGGATATATTTCTCATATCAATTATGCAAACATTTTATGATAAAGGGTCTTTCGGGTAGAAAATATCTTCATTCACGTTTTAGGATTCAGTAATTAATAGCTTTCTGACATGCACATATGTACAACATATAAATTTTAAAGTTGTGGTGTCTTATAAAGCCTTAAAAATATAGAGGATTATCATGATTTCTCGCTAAATTTCGTAATTGGAATTCTGATCTATTTTCTCAAAGAGAGAAAAATCTTAAATATTTAAATTAAGAATAAATGAAAAAAATTATTTCACATTTCAAAGACATTTTAGAACAAGCCGAACAGTTTTATTGTATTTACAGGATAATGCATCGCGTATTTCTAATTTAAGTTCTTTTGCTATCATTTTCGATGATTTCTTTTCTATATTTTCTTCTAACTAAATAAATTAATATACATGATTCTAGTCTCACCCATTTCACTTAAGTACAATTACTCCTTGTTATACAATCCTCTCATGTCATTCATTATGCACTTTTGCCTATTAATAATGATTCAAATTTGCTGTCATTTTTGTGGAAATGACTCTTTAGAACCTATGGACAAAACAGAAAAAGATATTCAAACACCATTTCGAAAATTTATTCTAAATTAAATGATTATTAATCACTGAAATTAAAAAGATGTCTATAATCCTATGTAAGCAATATATCTAGTGGTGAATTTCTTAAGCAGAAAATTAACACCCCCGTTAGGCGTAGACAATCTCTGAGATTTCTTGGGTAAATTTTGAGTTCCTCCTTAAACGCAGCTGGCAGTGGTTTCGCATCTATTTTTCTATCTTCATAGAACTTCTTCAATCATCCATCGATTTAGACCGGAAACCACAATTCCGAACTCCCAGATTGCATTCTTTCTCTTTATCTTTTTAGTTTACATATATTAAGTTGAATACAATTGTTGTTTAATCCAAATTGGATATAACACGTTGAATAAATTTTATTTGAAATTATGAATGCTTGCCTACAATCGGTGTGACTAATGCTAATAAGTTTATCCTATTCTCTATCACCTCTAAGGAGCACAATCTTAACGATGTCAACGATTGGCGAGAAATATCAGAAAAGCTTCTGTAACATATTGAACATATCCTGGGAAGCAGGAGAATTATCAGCCAGAGATTACCATCTCTTCCCGGGCTTGATGGAACCATCTTGGAAGACGAAGATTCAACAGTCGCGAAAATACCAAAAGAGCGACGCAACGTTGGCTCGACAGGACAGCGCATTTTGTGGAAATATCATAGACAAGATGGTTTTACGGTTAAACAAATGCTTTAATCGTCTTGGAGACTATATTGATATGGATCTGTAAAAAAGTTTTCCGCCATGTTAGTCTTATGGTAAGAAAGAGAGATTTTCAGATTCATATAGGATGGAAGTCAATGACCCCGACCTTGGCGACAAAATGAAAATTTGGAAAATACAAGAATTTTCGTCTTATCTCTAATAAAAACGGCGATATAGAGATTGTACCAGATGATTCTATGTGACGTCATGCCATGTTGAAAAGCTATAAATACTTGGAGGTGCTGACACGAGCAAATGTGTTTGGAGTTATCTCTTTGGAGTCTGCTCGCAGTGAGAATTGTTCATCTGTTAGACGCTGAATGAAAATCTTAGAGCTGTTTCTATTATTATTAGTGCTAATTTACACGAGTGCCATTTCTTTGTTACATGTGCTTCGTGTTTTCTGGAATATCCCTTGAATAAAACGCCATTTTCTATTATCAGCCTGTTGGACTGCTTTCACCGTACATGCATCGGACGGTTTTAGTAACAATACTAAAAAATAAGTTTTTGACTCTCACATAATGTGCACTTATTTATGCATCAAATAATATAAGGATTGTTGACTTTTCGGATGCCCCTCTTAGTACGAGGCATGTAATAACTGTTCCTGGTTCTCGGGTTAACTGTATGTAAACCAAATCCAAAATATTTTACTAATTAATTATTGCTTCAGTTAGAATGTTGATTCGCATATACATTTAACTTGATGAAAAACTATTGTTGATTTTCTTTCCTTTGTTTTGTAACTGTATGCATGTATTTGTTGTAATCCGAGCAAAATTTTATACTCTTCTAAGTAAAATGTATTCTGAGAACAATTCTACATGCGAGATGAATACATAGTTTATAAAGTGGAAGGGGCGTATTTGGATTCTGACATAAGCATAACTGAAATTTCACTGGTGTTGAAATATTATATTGAGTCAGATTTTAGTTAACACAAGAGCGATTCATATTTAGAGTTTTACTATTGAAAGCGGTTGTTGGAAAATTGCCAAACATGTTGTGTATAATTAGTTAGATAATTCGTATTTTGAAAATTGAATGAAATGCGGCTTGTCTGAATTCTGAATTTCAACCAAGTCAAACCAAATGGAAAAGTTTACCATTTGATCAATAACTTAATTATTTAACTCGTTTTTGATTTAATAATTAAGTTCAGAAATACAGATATAATTCGTAGAAATATTTACTCGCAAGCATTTAAAATCGATTTGAAATTTGTTGAAAAAACACGCAGAAAATGTTTTACGAAACAACTAATTAATTCCATTATGTTTCTAAATTTATCACAGAGATTTTAAGAAATATTACTGAATGAATTCGAAGAAAGTTTCATAATTCCTTTTAGGATTTGGGACGATATTATTCAGACGGTATGATGAAAATATCTAAAAGTTCCATATTATTACGCAAAAAAAATATCTTCAAGATTTTAACTGACGATTTTACGAGATAATAATACACTATCCAGAAATTGAAAGTTTAAAAAAAAAGGGTTTACTCATGTGCAAGAGGTTTGGCTTTCGTTAGATTCCGCTAAATGTGTGTTCGTTGTAACTAGACAGTGACTTTCGTATAGAAAAACAAACTGAAGATCGTAGAGACAATAAATATCGTATAGTATGAAGATATACTCAATATTGATATAAACTTTTTTTATATAATTTTATTTAACGTATTATTCTTTCAAACTTCATATTTTTGAAACAGGAATGTCAAACTCAAATGCTAACACGGGCGAAATAAACAAATAAGTTTAAAATGGCCGCCAAGAAAAAAAAACCCTTCATTTTTTAATGAAAAATCAGATCTATTTCGTAAAAATAAGTGTTCAGAATTATATATTAAAAAGAAAAAGAACAACGGTAATGTTATGTTTCCATCTTTATTCTTGGCATGTTTTCTAAGCTACCATCTTCTTTACTTCAAGGTTTATTTTATTCCAGTGACTCCTTACCTAGTTTCTGTAACTGACAGAAGATTTTGTACCTTTTATAAGTGGGAATAATTGCTCTCACCTTAAAATAATATTAAACAGCGAAATAATTTCATTTGCCGATTTTCATGTGTTTTCAAACCCGGCTTGCGAAAATTTGTAGAATTCAGACCACCTAACTTCACTGAATGATTCCTTCATTTCTGTACATCATTCCATCGCGTACATCATTCTTCGATCAATATAACCCGACTAGTAATTGGATATCAGCGATTTTTGTGGTTCTGTACTAAAAATTATGCATAATTAGGAATTTTAAAGATTAAACTACACAATTTTTATCAAAACTTTTGTATCATGCTCTTATGCTGTCCCGCAAAGATACTCATTGTGGTCTGCATGATACCCGCGGGCTGCGAGTTTGACTTCCCTGTTGTAGAATGTGATTTTCTAATCATTTTTCCTTCAGTTCCTGATTTGCTCGAGTTTTGAAATTTTGAACATTTGTGTATTTTCGATGGCAATGCGCTATTTTAATATTTTAAGAAATTAATTTCTAGTCAATCAAATTTGGTTCCATACACGTGGCGCCACCTGATAGTGAATTTGAGAAACATATATTTGAATCTCCATAATATTTGCAGTCTAAATTAAAGACTGAAAATAGTTTTCTCTACTTTTATGTATACAAATAAAAGGGTGTTTCTAAAAGGTGTTTTGTTAAATTTATTTTTGCTTTATTTTCTACTGTTGCATTGTTATAATCGTACAAAATCTAGGATATTTTAATTTCCATAAAATAGTTGAACAATTCTCAGGTAAATATTTGATAATCATTGTTTTTCTATTCAAGTAACGCAGACTGCTTATGTCGGAACCCCTGATGACATCAAAATACAAAAAGTGATTTATTATGCACTTTATTCAACATATCCTGGACTTTGATAAGGAAATATTATCTTGAAATGCTTTATCTTCAAATAAATATATAAGTTAAAATTTAAAGTATAAATAAATGTACCTTATATTATTTAAATTTGTGCATTGTGCTATACATTTCTTTTCATTTTTATCGTACAAATGTACATATTCAGTTTATCTGTGAATGGATTACGCAGGTGTACCGTCAGACTAAGAAAAGAGCCGATCTTTACATCAAAAATATTTATTTGGTATTTCAAAAAACAAAGTTGCATAGTTGTACATGGAAAATAGAAGAACTGAACTTTTAAGCTTGAACAATCAATTCAATTACAATTATTCACATTGTGTGCAGTCTGTGTTTTGAGAAACAACCATTTCAAAATAATAACTACGTCGTAATAGGCTCAGTATTTGAAACACGAGAATGAATACTGATAACAACTTCTTTCATTACACGGGATTTCTTTGATTTATAGTTTAATATCATATATCCCCTTTAAATAGTTTTCATATTGTTGCGCTGGATTTCCTAATAATTGAATCACTATTTCTGAACCATGTATCTCATCTTGGTTTAAGGGATACGCCCAAAGAATTTCCCAATTGCCTAGATTATCTTGATATCTCTGTTACAGACGCTATTTCCACCAACCGATACGCATGAAGTGACAGTGTAGGATTTTTACGCTCCATTATCTTCAACAAGAAACGATAAAAGATACTACACTGATATTCATTTCGGAGATTTTCCACTGCTGCATTAGTGTCTATGTAGTTGAATAAAATAATATATTTTTAATAAAGAGATAAAGACAAAATGTATTTTTCTTCCTACGGGTTTTTTCTCAAAAGATAATATTTCTAATAGTCTACTATAGTGTCCAAAACAAAATTTACACATTAATATGTGTAAATTTTACAAATTTACACATTAATATGAATAAAATCACGTAACAAAATTTAAAACTTTTTAGAGGCTACTAATGAGGTTAAAATATGGTTAGGTATGGCACGAAAATGCAATATCAAAATTAAAGACAGTTTAAATAACCGAATGAAATTCAACATACATTAAAAATGAAATACAGTGTAGATATTTAAAAAAAGATATAAAAATAAACTGAATGAAATTTAGTTCCTTCACATACTCATGAATGATATATTTCCTACCAGTTTATTATAAGAACGAAATATTTCCTCTTATTAACTTTGAGTGAAGAATTTGAGAAATTTTGGTTCAAGTAATTTTTATCTTTAAATTTCCTTTGGATCTTCGCCCACTACAAATAGATTTGTTTTCATGAAAATATTAGCCCATTTCTAATAGCTTAAAATTTCTTTTAAAATCACAATTATCAATTTTTAATTCACCTCACCACATGTTTTCATTTTGTTTCTATTTTTTCTGTCTAAGTTTCTTCAGAACAGAAATGATGCTTCTCGACACTGATAAATCTAAATTAATTGTCAAACAAATCAATGATATAATTTTATTGTCTCTTTTTCTATTCGTGTTAAGTTGTAACATAAGTTTAAGATATCTATAAGACATCTCATTCTTATATTTTTCTCGGATTATGAATTCTTTCCTTTCATGAAAATATTTATCTTCTTGACATGAGCCAAAATTGGCACTACTTTTGAAATGTACCACACATACCTCATCTGCAATGTTTCTATCTTTCTTTGACAATATTTCAGTGAAAGATTAACAAAACCGCATCACTCTCAGAACCGATTCCAAACCATCCACACATTCACCCTTACAACAAATCCGGAAAAGTTCAAACTTTTAATGGCTTTCAGAATCCTCGAATCTCCTGTGCTGGAAAACTAGAACTCTAAATGTTCACAAACAGGGAGCTAGTTTCGAGTCAATAATTCAGATTCCTTCTTCATTATGCATGCACAATATGCCTTGAGTAGAGAAAGACCGTATTTCGGAACACAAATGCTTTCCCCTTTATGTAACATACGGTTTCGGGTGGACTTATATTTCGAACCGAAATTTCCCGCTGGCATTAACTGGAAAGGTGAGATGTTTGCCCAACCTAAAGTGGACACTCGTTGATAAAATATGCGAGGATAGTTCTGTTAAATGATTGGTCCTTATATTTGCCTGCGAGTGGTTTGTATTCAAAATGGCCAATCGAAATTTCAAGTGATGTGAGGAGGAAGAATGCTTAAATGGGATTCGTTGAATAGTGCTTCGCAGTATGCGAAATAATCGAGTTTCTTCGTTTGTTACCGAAAATCGATGAATGGTTTGGAGAGTTGTTAATGGTTGAGGTGGGAGATAATTTGAGATGGAAGCAGGTACCTTTATCAAGGAAGTGTTTAATAAAGTTTAATTACTTATCAAAATTTGAAAGCTTAAAATTTAATTTAATGCTTTATTTATTTTAAGATATTTATAAATTATGGCTAAAATTTAATAAAAACTTTGATGAAGGATATATATGCATAAAAAGATTATATCGCCGTCGTTCAGGAAAAAATAAGTCCAAAACTTCTACAGTTTCAAGATGTGGTCGGTTTAAACTTAATTAATTTCCCTCGCCCTTAGTTCTTAGCCCCTCGTTATGAAAAATAGTAAAATTTATTCTACAGATTTCTAGCTCCCACGGTTGACTTGCTGATGTTTGGATAACAGGTTTCTATCATGAAATAATTAATTGCAAATTATGATTCACTGCAGTAGTCCTTCCAAACGTTTTTATGGACTTAGTGACTTCTGCCTGAACGACGACAATATGTAATTAAAAAATATATACAGTGGAACCTCGTTTAACGAGCCCCTCGCATAACGAGTAATTCTCATAACGAGCAAAATAAATTTAAAAAATGACTCACTTAACGAATGATGTTTCGCATAACGAGTGACGAGAAGATGAAGTCCCGGATTGTGCATTTACTACTGTCATATCCACGGAGCTTTTGTCTTAATTTAGTTCTTATCAAACCTGGAACCAACCTTACTCTCAGAGAATAATATAAATATCACTTCTACATCGTTACCTGCCTCAAAATGAACGAAAATGCATGGGAAGGGGTTACCAAGGGAACTATCACTTGTGGTTGGAAGAAGCTTTGGTCGGAGAGTGTTGTCGAATGTGACGTTGAGGACTCACAGACAGTATACATGTGGAGCCTATAGTCAACGAGATTGTGTCTTTGGCCAAGATCATGGTACTGGAGGTGGAAAGTAATAATATCGATGAGCTTGTGAAAGAGCACAACCAAGAGCCGACCACCAAAGAGCATACGGAGTTGCATTGTGTTTCACAGCAATACGTTGTAGAGGAGAGTTTGAAGAGGAGGAGGTAACAGCAAAACAAACAATCTTTTAGTGCAATAAGAAAAATGCTGGAAGCAAGGGAAAATGTTGCATCGTACATTGAGAGGCCCCTTATAAGGCAGTGGCTGTGCTCGCTATAAATTTATCTAATGATAATGCTGTGTTGCATTTTCGTCAAATTTTGAAGTGTCGGTAAAAACAATTGTCTCCAGACAGCTTCCTACTGAAATAAAATTAGGTATATATCATAATTCATATAAAAACTCAACATCTCTATTAAGACACTGAGAAAAATAGTAAAATTTCTAAATGAAGCAATGAACTCAATCTTGCAAATTATATTATGTATCATAAATGATAAACCTATTTTTTCAATTTTTTGTGCTGTTTTCTGCAATTTGTATCCACATTCCATGTTGGTTGATTCTGCTATAAAAGAAAAGATGAAGATGATTTACGCTCCTTAATAATCTTATCTATAATTTTCTTTGAATAAACGCTATACATAAAATTTTGTGGGTATTTTTTTCGGCATGGAACGCATTATCGTATTTTACATTAATTTATATGGAAAAAAATAATTCGCTTAACGAGCGTTTTGCATTACGTGCAAGCTTCTGGAATGAATTATGCTCGTTAAGCAAAGTTCCACTGTATATCATTATGAATTCTGGAATGAGTGAAAATTTAGAGAATTTATTGATAATAAAATAAAATAATTATTTTTATTTATAATTATAGAAATAAACGCAAGAATCATTTTGCAGTTTTATTCCACAATTTTTTTCTGGATTATGCTATTTCTTTCATTATCAAGTTTACATATGAAATATAGATAAAAAACATTCTGTTTTAAGTCGAAATTCATATTGTGCGAACTTTTGATTTAAAAACACTTGTCAAAGGCAGAATCAGAATGATTTTTCCTTTGTTATAATTGATAAATGTTACATTGATGTCTGATATTACATGTATAAATCAATTTCAATGTATTTTTTTGAACTCTGTCAATGAAGAACTGATTAACCTTCTTCCGGGTGCATCTAATGTTCATGATGAAGCACTCATATTTTTTGTGCCTAATTTCAGGTTTTACCGAGAAAGAGGCGGGACCACTAGTAGATTCCTGGCTCCCTATAAATCACACTAGGGTATCGTAGTTTTTTTCTCTAGTGCTCTTTTGATGTACGTGAGGGGCACGTTAATCTGGTAGATGAGTTGCTCCGATTACTTTTGTATATTTGATTGACCAAATTTTTCTCATTTATTTTTAAATACCTGCAAAAGTTCCTTTACCTGCGTCCCAGCCCCTCATTCAATCATATTTATCGTTATTTCCAATATATTGTTTCAAAAATGTCGAATTATTTCAGGCGCTCATCGACAACAGTTGTCATCGCTAAGGAGCGTTACAAAACAAACATCAACTCCTTTTGAATTCCTGGGCATTTTTTTAGTTGAAATTGCAAGGAAATACAAAAAAGATATTTAAAAATGGAAATATAGCTTTGCATCACCGAATAGTTCAGTTTGATAAGGTTTTTCTGAAGCCTAAGAAAAAATTTTACTTTTAATCTTACAAATGAGTTGCACCCGAACGTGTTAACATTTGTAATGCGCCTGAACGTGTTAACATTTGTAATGCGCCCGACCAAAGGTTAATAAAATATTGCTTCAACAATATAGTCTAACCTTATGCCCATTTTATTTCATTCTTGTTGTGCATAGCTTTCTTCCCATTTTTTTATTGGCGTTTTAGATGTTTTACCAGTTTTTTTTCTTCATTTTTAAGTTGGTATACATGTTTTGCCACTACCCATTCGAATTTTACTCCTGTACGATGGCTTAATTTATGAAATTCAGGAATAGGTAAATGAACTGCCGGTAAAAGGAGCTACAGATCTTATATTAAAGTAATTTGCAATGATCAAAAGCATTTTCCGAATTTCAAAGAGTATTTTGACCTTACATCGAAACTTTATTTGAATGCTCCTTACGCAACAATGCTGATTCCGCACAGTTTTTGTAATTGCAGTTTTATTGTGTTAAGATTAAAAATGCATCTGCTTGGATAATATAAGAATAATTTAACGATTAAACATTCAAAATGATCTAGATATTTAAGAATATCCTCACAGATTTAGATTTTTAGTTTTCATGGAAAATGAATGCTAGTGAAACTTTAAAGACGAATTCAAGGGATGTTTTGTAAGAGTTTCTTCCGTGCTTCTTGTCACCAAAACATGACCGAGAATGACGAGATGTTTTTTCGATGTTTTTAAATGTTACAAAGCTATAAAGTAGTTTCCCTGAGATGCTAGTCTTGGCGACAAATTTGGCGACTTTGGCGGCAAAAGGAATTCTCTAGAAGGACCTCGAACTTTCAACATATTTCTACTGGTTTCATGAACTTTCTAGAGATTATGTCACTTCCTACGTAATGAAGTCACTTCCTGTTGAAAAGTATAAAAGGCAAGCTCTCAAGCCAAGAAGAGTCAGTATACCTGTAAAATAAAGAACTTTATTTTTTTTAATCCTGCTTATTGGACTGCATTCACGTACACCCACAAGACGAATTTGTCACAATATCCTTGACTATACTTTGTGTACAATATCATATTGTGAATTAGTTGAAATATCTTTCTAATTATAATATTTTTAGTGATCGAATAATTACAGTTATGAAAGGAAGAAGTTGGATATATTATGTAATTAAATGAGAACTCCAAAATATTCATCTAAGCTGGAAACATACTCTTGACGGACGTCTGAACAAACTATGAATATTCGCAATTCATTCCAATTAGTAAAAAATCAAAAGTTTTCTCTTACCTGTCAGAAAAGGATTCGAAGGCAACAGTCAGTCATTTTCCATACGTTTATTTTAGCATGTACAACATAAAGGAACACATCAATGGAGTTCAAAAACGAGGATGGCACAACATCACATAGCAAGGCAAGCGTTAGAGAGAGAGTAAAAAATATTTAAAGTCGGGCATTCACGAGAAGAAGAAGCTATGCCATGCGTCCTAAGACCTGTTTTTTCCACCCATTTTAGTCGAAAAATTAGGCAAAGCATTCACGTATGTTCCAAAGTTTAATTGAGACAAGGTTCAAAGTCGCAGAATTCCTCACTCACACACTCCTCTTCCCCCCACACTGGGAATTTCGAGTTTCATTTCTAGCCTCGACGCGAGGTCCCAGTCGAGGCAGAACTATTGTTTTTCCGCTAGCCTCACAGCGAGGTCCTCAAAAGACTGTCTGGTCATTCCAATCAGACTTCAAACTATTCGAAATTCCATCAGTTCAATCCATTCGAGCAAATTTCCAAAGGTTTTTACAATTGGCGATTGTTTTCTCCTTCCCGCTAACAAGAGAAGGAAAAACCAATAGCTAATTTTAATTCCAAAACCAATTAACCAATCGCCAATTTTAATTCCAAAAATCCCAGTGTGGAGCAGCGGTGAATGGCCCGCTTAAGAAAAAAACTGAAGTAGCGGGCAGCGCGACCTGGCGACATTTTTGGACTTAAAGAGAGTTTCAACAAGGCCCTTTTAATCCCCACACTTGCTCTTTTGATAAAAACAATTTTTAGAATTTCTCAGAACTTGCAGATGATACTTCCTGCACCTAAATATTTGGATTTAATGGAGGGGATAACAGAATCGGATACAAGAAAAACGGGATTGCTAATTTTTTTCTAGTTTCTCTCTTCTCCCCACCAGACTAGATACCCCTAACATCGACAATAGATTCGAAAAATAACTCAACTTTTTCAAAATCAGCAAATATATCGTACAAAACAGATGAAACAAAATCAACAAACTTAGGTGAACTTTTTCAAAATCAACAAACATTACTTCTACAAAATTTAATTTATCTTAATATAAAAATATTGTCGCATTCGTATATCTGCTGCTATTAAATCTCTGCGATTCTTTCTTGAAGTTTTATATTAGGACTCATTTTGATTTTTTTTCATTAAACTCATCGAGAGAATTTAATTATAATTATAATAGAGACTCTTCAGTTATATTACCTAGCACAATGGAATTAATAAAATGAATAGATTTAAATTTCATCATAGTTTCTTACGATAAAAACTCTATTATTAATATAGTTTTTTCCTTCAGTCGTTGTTTCCTTTTTAGACTTTTTTCTTAATTCACTTCAACGCTTCTATGCTAGAGAGCATTAGACGCCTTACAATGCCGAAAAAAATTAAATCCAATTATTTCGAATTTAGCTTCATATTTTCGAACACAATAGGATTATATCCTTCACAATTAAGGCAGCAGTGCGTAAGTCATAATAAGCCTCTTTGTTGAATCTAATATCTTATACCGTTTTTTGAGTAATTTTTTAAACATTGAGAAAAATAAAACTTAGTTTTGTTAAACATATTAAAACATCTTCTTTTTATAAAGTGTTGTTCCAGCTTGTGGCATTAAATGTCCAAAAAAAATTGTAAACTTTTCTTTATTGAACTTCAGAAAAATTATTTTCTGGTAATGTGGAGAAAATCTTAGAAAAAAAAGCAATCCACCCACATGTCCATCGCCACATAATAAAGGAAAATAGCTTTAAAATGATGAAATTTTAAAGTCTTTCAATAGGTGATTATTTTTTTAATGATTGGGGTTGGAAAAATATTTTGGCTCCCATTATATGCAATTAGTTGCAAAGTAAGAGTATTATATAACGCACCTTTTACATTTATTATATAATAATTACATTATGTATTCCAACATGTTGATCTAATTATAAATGGTTTTTGAAATGAAAAACATTTTCAATAATTTTGCCCAATACAGCAATAATTGTATATTTTAAAGTTCAATTCGATTATTTAGTAAGCGGATGGTTTTTTTTAATTTAATTTTCTTTTTACAGTTGAAACTGTTTAATATGGTTAAAACTAGTAAGTGTTATTAATTACGGGGCTCTTAAATCTTGACGTTAAATTCGAGTCAAATAAAATTCCGAGAACCAGTAAAAATTTGATATCTATAAAAGAAGTTGTTGTTTGTTTATGATGTATTGCATTGTTTCTGAAAAAGAATCGCTAAAAAATAAATAGAATATAATAGGTAAGGTGTATGGGAAACTTTTAATAAAATTTATTATTAACTTCTGAAGTGACTTTTTCTTATAAGATTAGACAGCAAATAATTTTACAAAAGTTTCCAATATAATATTTATGAAATGGAAATTTTCATTGTGATTAATTCTTATAATTCCTTATACCTTCACACGGTTGTTACTTCCTCAAATCTATCTCTTATTATTTGTGATGGCCGATACCGTTAAGAATCTATCTCTTATCATATGTGATGGCCGAATCCATTACTTCTCCCCGCCGAAACGTGAGAGGTCGCGATGGTCTAGTGGTAAGGTCTCGGTTTCGGAGGCTGAGGGTTCCAGGTTCGAAATCCGATTTCACTAGCGATCCGCCATGTATATGGGCCTGTTGTACATTAAATCATACGCAGGGGGCCAAACTTCTTCCCGCTGGTTTGGAGAGGGGGTGCTAGCTCGGGGGTCACCCTCGTCATCTGACCGCATCTCAAAATTCAGAGGTCTGTATCAAAATATGTCTAGTGTTGTTTCGTGTTGGTGGGAGGTTAATGAAACTAAACTAAACCAAAACCCCGAATATGAATAAATATTGTCAAATCAAATGTTTTACTTGACAATATAAAATGCAAACCTAATTAGAGAAGTTTTCTTTGATTTGAAGGAGTTTTTAATGGAGTATTCGGTATGAGGATTATATTGCATGAGCCTCAATATATCATTCTGATCTTATGACTTAATTTCCTTATGAACTGACGTACACCAATACGTTAATTCGATCAACACGTTATAACACAATGAAACCTTTTCTAAATAAGGCATAATTCCGCATAAGGCTTATTTTTATAAAATGAGAAGAGTCGATATATACCTTTTTCTGGAATGTTTCTAACTTTATCGTAGAACACAAAACAACAATAAAAAATTGTTTTCATAGACAGCTATAGAATTTTATGTTACAATCTCTCACATATTTTGCATCACGTTATTCACAATATTCTAGAGTTTTAAAATATTGTCTCCATTTTCTGGAATTTTTGCTTTTACTTTCTCCCTTATTTTGAAGCAATCTTTGATTATAGTTTAATTTTGCGCTTACAAGACAATATAACAGATGGGAAAAAGAAAAGAAAATACCATTACTTTTTGAAATAAATCATTTTATATTTTAATTGTTCCATGTAACACTGATATATTAAATATTAAAATATCACTTCAATTTGATCTGTCAATTACAAAAACTGAAAAAGTTAAAACTGACACATATTTGTTTTACCCTAATAACTAATCATATTAAAAAGCACATTTATTTATTTTTCACTCATGAATTCATTTTCTGCAGTAGCTATTTTTCACAACAAGTAATAATTATTTATGATATTCTATGAACCCATGCTGAATTTTATTAATAGTTAATTACCTTTGATTTTAAATGCGTTGCACACTTACTTCAAATATCTTTACTTTAATAAATAACAGTGTAGTTTCCTCTTCTGATTGCTTTATACTAGCTAATTTATTTAAAATGACTAGAAATAAACGATAAAAATGCTTTGATTTTCAAAAGAAAATTAAACTATAAATACTTTTAGTACGTCTTTTATAAAATTTCAATATTTGAACAACATTCTAATTTTTTATGATTTTAGGGAAAATAAAGTTTCGATTGTACCCACCTATAGCAGCTTAATTAAGTTCCTAGTCGTATTTAAAATTTAACTAGTCCTATTTTATTGTTATGTAATATAAAGTTATAATTTAATAAATAATCATTTTTATGATGAGTAATAATTTTATAAAACATAACATAAACCAGTTAAAAATATATCTTGTTAGTAAGATGGAAGAATATCCTTAATTTTGCATATATTTGGCATGTCTTTAAGATTGTCCCTCTACAAAAATAAAAACTACATATAAACCTAATAGGGGCGACTTTACTTCATTTGCTTATTGAATATTCCCAAATCCTTATGAATAAATTGAGAGAAATCAGATTTCATCATCAAGAACAAAACAAATTACGAATGCATTCCGCATTTATATTTCTAGGATTTTATCTGTTGAAGAGGATATATTCCGCAATCGGAGTAGTTGGGTGAATTAAATTAGCAGTACCACCGCTGCTTCATCGTTAAGTCCGAAAACCCAGTAAATGCTATCTTTCTATTCACGAGGCCAAATCCCATTTCAATTTAAAGTCTGGAAAATCATAATCCGAGTGTTCAAAATTACATTTTCTTTCTGTTGTTTTTCAGCAAAAATTCCCCTGGCGTAACTAACCGCACTCAGGAGTTCAAGGAACTAGCGATAATGCTCCCGATACGTTTCAGATCACGAATATAGCTAGCTCGACATGGCTCCGCTCCATTTAGCAACTGTCCGCCTCCCTCTCCCCCATTATCCCCAGGAACACGCAAGCCTTTTCAATTTGGGGAACTAAATAGTAATCCCTTATCAGCGTGTGAGTTGAAAGATTTATCTGCTCGGGCTCAGAACGCGAGGAAAATTAAATTTCTGATATGTGTCTGCGTATTGTCATTTTAAGCGCCTCAATTTTCGCATTTACGGGTTTCTGTACCTTTAAACTAAAAGACTGGGGGGATAAAACAAGGCAGATACGATCTTTATTGAATAGGGGAGTGTCTAGTATTTCCTTATCTGGGAGTGGGCGCCGTTCTAACAGTTTTATGGGCTTGGATATACAGGGTTTATTTTTATGTGTTTTTGTACACCTTTCACAACGGTCCGATAGTGGGACCTGACGAGAAATAATTTTG